>CATIWR010125233.1:0-34550 GCA_949677035.1 Omphalea diandra | reverse complement strand
GATTGTGTGTGTAATTTTTTTGTATTCAAATAATATATGTATATTAAAATATTTTTGTCTATATATTAATAATCAATATATATATATATATATATATATATATATATATATATATATATATATATATATATATTTCAATTTTAAATGACTATTTATTATTTGTGAAGTAATTATATTTATAACATAATATTTTTGATAAGTGACTATAATAGGTTTTTATTTTATTATGTGACAAAAACACTAATAATTAAGCATTTAGTTTCTTTAATTAACTAAAAAAAACTAAAAAGTTTAATAATATAAAAAAATTATTCATGTTCATAATAATTTGTATTTGATTCCCCATATAATAAGAAAAATAAAAAATAATAAAATAATAAAAAGTGAAATTATGATTTTTTATTTTTTATATCAAAAACTTATGTTATTATTAAAATGTATTATATTAATTTAATTATTTTATTATTAAAATTATGTTTAATTATAATTTTTTTATTGTTATCACTTTATTTACTTGATAATAATGTTTTCAAAATAATAATGTATTAGAAAATAATAATATGTTTTCATTTTACTGTGTGGCAAGTAAACTAATAACTAAGTATTTAGTTTCTTCAATTAACTAAAAAAAAATATAAAAAGTTGACAATATAAGAAGTTTTATATATAAAACAACTTAAAAAGTTTAACAATATAAAAAATTATTCACATTCATAATAATGTGTATTTAGTTTCTTATAAAATACAAATTAAAAAAACTAAAAAAAAGGCCGATAAAAAGTAAATTTATAAAAAAAATTATTTTTGTATCGAAAAAATAAATATATGTATGAATGAAATCACATAATAATATTTAAAACAATTAAATACGATTTAAGAGAGTATTAACCGTGTTTGATGTTTTAAATATTGATATATCTAATTATAAAAAAAAATGAATGATATAAAATTATGAATATAAAAGTTGATGTACCAAAAACATAAAAATGAAAAATATTTATTAAAATTTTATACTAAGTTTACAAAAAAAAAATAATAAATATGGTCTTATTCGATAGAGCACTGTTTATAATAACATGTGTGACACCTAGCAGCATAATGTTCTTTTTATCATTTTCTCTTCTGATTCCTTTAAAGATCAATCATTTTCTCCTCCTCTACTGGTTTATACACATATATCTTCTTTTTGGTTATGAAAACATCAATGTATATGTTGATAAATTTGTGCAACTTTCTTGGGTACCTAGTTCCACCAACAAAGTGGCTTTATGCCTTGGTATCAAAAGCTTTTGATCAATTTTTTGTATAAGAACTTCCTCAGTCTATTGCTTCCTTTGTGGACCTTGATATTTATTTTGTCCCTCTATAAGCTGTGAAATATCATTGATTCTCCAAACGAAAAGGAAATGTGTGATTTTTTTGGGGTCATTTATTACACACTCTGGAAATGTTTTGAGAATTCTGTATTAAATTTATAAAAAAAATTAAATATAATCTTACTTGTGATATACCATTGATATAGGACCTTGTTGTATCTCACATTTTCCGTAGTATTAATACAATAATGCAATATTTGATTTCATATAATATTATTTGCTTTTTGATTAGATTCAAAACTAGGCTATCTAATCCATGATACTATCATCTAATAATAATAAAGATTAAATAAAAAAAAAAAGAAAGAATTACTGGTATTGCACACAAAACACATCATTATATATACTTTCAATAAGAAAAAGCATAATTCTTTTCATTAATAAAAAACAAAATAATCAATTATACAGTAGCAAACAGAAAATGGTCGAAGGACATATGATGATAGGGAACAAAATTAGCAAAAATAAGAAATACCATCGTGCATATAGAAAGAAATTTCATTTTGCATTTCTGGTCGTCCCAAAGCTTTCTAGCCTAAATGAAATCCTCTTTTACTAGCACCAACGCAAATAAAATCGCTAAACAATAAAATAAATAAATAAATAAATTTTAACCTCTTAATTTGAAGTCCTACTATCACAAGAGTTCTTAGAAGCTCTTTTCACAAATGCATTGACTGTTAGATGAGCAAACTAGACTCAAATTCTCCACTGCTAGAAAAAGCCTCCTCCCCTTCCTTTTCCTGAAACATGGTTTACCAGACTACCATTCGAAGGAAGAAGCTTTATTATTATAGCCTTGAATTCTAGACTGAGCACATTGGATTAGCAAATTAACAGAAAATCTTACAACTTTCAAGATTTCAATATTTATGTCTAAATAATTAGAGACATTTTATACCTACTTTTATTAACATGAACTCTAAATTTTATTTATTTTAGATAAATATAATAGTGCATGTAAAAACAACACAAGACTATGAATAAATAAAAGAATAATTAGAGTTCATGTATGAGGCTTCTAGTACCACAACTAGAAAGAAACAATATATAATTTGATTAAAAAAAAGAAGTAAATCCATTATCCAAGTGAAAATCTATGAATTACATCCGATACAAAAAGAAAAAAACTAAAACAATAACTATAAACATCTTTAGATAAAATTAGAAGAAAAATTTCCAAAGAGTGAACAAAATAAAAGCTACAACGAGCATATCTATATAAAAGAATGGTTAAACTACAAACACCACGTACATAAACCAATACTATGTAACAACAAAATCAATACTATGCATAAACCAATATTATGTAACAGAAAAACCAAAAAAGTAATATAGTCAACCTAGACAGCAAGGTTGTCAAACTCATTTTTTAATCCTAAAATTGGTAGAGAGCCCTACAATTGAAATCGTAAAATTGTAAGAATTTACAACATAACAAAATATCATTTAAAATATAATTATATATATATAAAAATATAAATAAGATATTTTTTAAATTTAATACACATATAATTATATTAAAAAGATCATAAGAGAACAATGTTCATAAAGAGATTCATGTTCATATTTCATATTATAACATTAAAATACCTAAAAAAAATTAGTTCAAATTCATTACACATTTAAGTTGATAATCAAAATATACAAATAAATACTACATGAAATAAAATATAACATTTTAAAAAAGTCATCAACATTCTTATTCAAATCAACTCCTTCATTTTCATCAACATCAGGATCATTGCTATTTCTATCTCCATCATCTTCAAATTCATTGCCACCAAAAGACTCATTATTAGTATTTTCACAAATATTATAATTAATAATGACATCATTGGTAATAAATTTCATATCCATTGGAGTCGCTAATGATTGCTCACTTTCATCACCAGTAACATTAATATTATCTTCACCTTCACGAATTTCCAAATTATCACTTTCATCCTTTATTATTGCACCATCCAAAACACCTAACCAATCTTCATGTCCTAAAACATCAAGGTTAGGTTTTTCAGTTATCCACTCATCATCAAAAGATAAATCTTCTAAGTCACATAAACGATTATCCTTTTTAGCTTGTTTATCCTTCAACTTCAAGTTGTACATTGCAAATACCAAGTCATTCATTTTCTTTTGACGTAAACAATTTCTTCTCTTAGTGTGAACCTGTATAATAAGTTGCATAAACTTTTGTAAAAAAGAGCAAATAAAGAATGGGAGAAAAAACAATAAAAAAGTTATTTATTACCTGTTTGAATGCACTCCAACTTCTCTCACATCTAAAAGAACTACAAATCAAGCTTAATACTCGAATGGTAAATTTTTGCAACTCGAGACACTCATCTCCATTAGAATTCCACCACTTTGTTGTGCCTTTTTGTCCCTTACTAGCTTGGCAGCCTCAATCCCAAATAAGTTTTTTTGCATCCTTGAAGCTCTTAAGTTGCATGTCCACCTCACATCTTTCTTTTGGATCAAGAACCATCTTCTCCAACCATTTACACAACCCAATTTTGATATTAGCATAGACTTTAAAATTGGGATTGTAATGGTATCTAGGATTTAAGTAGTAAGTTGCAGCATGCAATGGTCTATGGAGCTGAAGTTCCCAAGAAAAAACAAAAAAAGAAGGCATAACTAATAGTTGTTAAAAGCAATCTAAATGTAAAATAATGAAGAATAATTGCAAAAAATAAAACAAGAATTCATATACATAAATTATAGTTAAACTCTTACTTTTTTTTGACATTGTTAAAATTGTTCTTGATTTTCTCTCTAACACAAGCCATTTTTTTTATAAATGAAACTCATAGCTGATGTCTCATTTGAATTCACCAATCGAAGCACTTTAATGAGAGGGCATGCTACCTTAAGATAAGTAACCACATTTTTCCAAAATCTACTATCCAATACCATTTGTTGAACTCGTTTCCCATTATTTGAATAGACAAATCTACTACACTTCCATGACTTGGAAGTAAACATTATCATCAATGCACCTTTGTGTTCACTTAGGCATGTTAAAGTCAAATAGGCAATAACAAAACGAGTTGCAACAGGTCTAATCAAATCTTTGTTGTTTGTGAAGTGCCTTAACATGGAAATAAGAAGGGTCCTTGAATAAATATAAGTTGTGATCCTTCGTGCCTTTAAGATTGTTGCCTTGTGGACCTTTAGTTTCTTCTCAAAGTCCTCTAGGATCAAATCAATATAGTGAGTAGCGCAAAGAGTCCAATAAAGTATTTTTTCTTTTTTACATTAGCTTATCCCCTGCTACTTTATAATTAGCAGCATTATCTGTGACCACCTGAATAACATTCTCCTCTCCAACCTTCTCTACAATATCATCTAACATCTCAAAAACTTTTTCAGCAATTTTAAGATGTTAGATGTATCAAGTGATGTCAAGAAAATTGTTTCATTCGGACTATTCACTAAAATATTGCAAGTAGAATACCTCTTTTTATTTATCCATCCATCTGACATGATAGTGCAATCAATTTTTTTCCATTCAACTTTATATTCCTCAAGCAATTTCATAGTCATTGCTACTTCCTTCTTTAAGTACTTCTCCCTGATTTCATAGTAAAATAGAGGTTTCAATCCACAACCATATTTCCCAATCAATTCAACTATTTTTGCAAATTCAGGATTCTATACACAATTAAAAGGAATTGCACAAACATAGAAAAAAACGAGCAATTTGTTGACATATTTCTTCTCTTAATTCTTTTTTTATCAATTGATTGATAGTTGTTTGAATACTTTTAGCCATACTATTCCCTTTCTTCACAAAAGAATCTATAGTACTTTTCCCCTTATGCTTTGACATGATTTGTTATACCTTATTTTCATCTTCTCCTGAATCATTAATGTCATGAAATTGCTTTCTTTTTTTCTTTGCTAATTATGCATTTTTTATTAAAACAGTAATCATTTGCTTTTTAACATCATTCGGTACACTTCTAGAAGGCTATAAATCTTTTAAGGTACAAGCTAAATGGTGTTTGAATAAAAAAATCTCTACACTAAAAATTTTATCACAAAATTTACATTGAACTTTCTTTAAGTTTTTATCCACATCCATGCCATATTGCCATCCCAAATCTGATATATTTCCAGCTGCATTTTTTCTTTTAGTCATAGCTTTTGAAGAATTAGAAGTAGACATCTTGAATTTAATCACTGTTAAAGAAAAAAATAAATATAATTTAACCACTCTTTTAATAATAATGTATAAAAATCAGATGTTCTTCCAATATTTCCCTAATTAAATAGGATGAATTGTGTTAAGAAACTAGAAACTGAAAACAAGAAGACTTCATTCAAATATGAATGGATCACATCAATGCTGAGAAGATTAATGAATGACAAATATAATAGCAAAAACCATAATAACATACAAGTTTATGATAGATAAGATGAAGTATCCTAATGATAATAATAACAATGAAATGAGGAGCACCACATAGCTTTGACCCTTTCATATAACCGTATAGTTGTAATCCAATGGCCTAATTGCATGTGTATAGTAGGAGACAAAAAAAAATTGTAGTCAATTCATCTAAAAGCCCCAAATCAAGAGCAGAAGGAGGATATTAGTAATATTAACCAAACCATCTTTAGATCGTGCAACCAAATTTCTACTTATATAATACTACAAATCAATTAATTATAACGAGAAGAGAAAGGATATTAGCAAAATATCCATATTGTGGGTATATTTTCAACTGCAGATAACGTCTCAAACGTCAACTGATCAATAATTAAAAAGAAGCTTATTTTTGTTTTGGCAACTTGGTGGTGTTGGTGCGATACAACTTTCTTGTCCTTACTGACTTTTTTTTAGTACACCCTCTCATTCTCAACCCCACTTTCAGGAAATGGATAAGGAGCGCGAGAAATGGTTTGTAGTGTTTCAGCTCATGAGCATAAAAGATGATATGTGGTATTCCAACAATAGAAAAGGGAGAAAAATCAGAAAAAAAAAAGGAGAAATAATATAAAAATAGGGGCTAGAAAATTAGATAGAAAAAAAAAAAACAAAGCATTTACTTAGCAAAATCCAATAATCAAAACTCACATAAATCACATCTCATAATTGTTCATAGAATTCAATCCATAAAATAAAATTCAATAAGCAACGTAAATGATCGATCAAGGAACAAGAGAAAATAAGAAAAAGAGATAATCCCATTCGAGCCATAACATCCATTGTGAATCTCATTCGAGAAACAAGAGAAAGAGAGAATCAAAATGAAATGATGTTTATCCCATTCAAGGAACAAGAGAGAAATAATACATACCTTGATTCAACAAGCAGCAAGCCAAGCTATGTCCTCGAAGCAACAACAGAAGAGTGAAGGAGCTGAGCCGAGAAGGAGAAGCAAAGGAAAAAAGAGTCAAGACCAGAACAAAAGAAGAGAGTTGGGAGCAGTAAAAGAGAAGAAGAGATCAACGAACAAGAAGAGAAATGCCAAATCAAAAAAAATTTGAGAAGAGGAAGAGAATTCCCAAATTGAAGAAGGAAATCCCTAAGAAAATTTCCAAATCTATTTCTCACTGCTTATGTTTTCTTCTTTTAATCAAAATGCCTCATTTTTGTTACAAATATGGGTTTTTGGTAGAGTCAAGTGAACTCGGCAAATCGTGAAGCAACTCGTAATTTTGTCGAGTTTAACGAGTCAACACTCGATTTCACTCTGATTTTACCACAAATTCGATTTTATGTACAAATTAAATTATTCACATGAGTTTAACTCATAAAATTATACAAGTCAACTCGCGATTTTGATAACATTGTCAAACAGTTGAAAATTTTATTTTTTATTTATTATACTGACTTCTAAACAATCTCATGATTATTGCTTAAACACCCATTATAATATTATGCATAGACAAAAGAAAAATATCATATAATATTGAAAAATGTCAAATTGCCATTATTGAGCTTTATTGTTATACAATCATCTTCAACTCACCTAAATCTCAAAGTTGACTCTTTAGCTTCTACAAGCAATGATATCAGACAACTCTCACTTTGCTCGCCATTGAAGATGTCTTAAAGAAGTAAGCCAAATCTGTATTTCAATTCTAAGAGAACCATGTCCATCTTTCAGCCAAGTTTAAAAACACAGTCATTTCTTTTCTTTAAATATATTAATTCATTAAGATAGAAACACAAACATTTTGATGATGTGACCATTTTATTCACGTCGTCAAATTCTATATATATTGAATGTCATATTATCGATATTTTCGATTTAAATGTGTCATATCATATTCAAGAATCTTAAAATTTATATATTTAAAATTAAAAAAAAAATAGAAAATTTATACATAAAACTCTTGAAAGTTCAAAATTTATTATGTAATTTTTCATAATTATTGATATATCATTAATATGTTTTGAAGCTTACCAATGTAAAATAATAATAATAAAAAAATAATAATAAACCCTCTTGGATTGCTTTAGTCACATTTGCACAAAATGACACTCCAGCACTCTTCTCCAAAATCCGAGATAACTTCTTTAACTTCTTGCTCGATCATAATTTCACAAAACATTAGCTTCCTTCGAACAAAGCACAAGGACAGTTTTTATAATTATGTCGTGATAAACCCTTTCTCCATTGTTTGATTGTAATTATTCATCTAAACTTGAACTTAAATTTAAATTAATTATATATTAATTAATATTAATTTTTTATTTTAAATAAATAATTAATAAATAATGAGTATTTATTTAAAATTAAAATTAATTATATATAAGGATTCCGATTTAAATGTGCATGTGTCATGACTTATCTCACAACTCTATATGTGACCCAACGCTAAGGACCCGACATGTGGGTATTGATAAGAAAGCTACATATCTTATTTAAAAAACTCTACCTGACGGCATGCGATGTGCTGTGATGTGGTGGGCACAGAGAAGTCAACGCAGAAGAATCAGTAACTATGTGGCTCCAAAAAAACCCTAGCCGCCCCTTATTATTGTAATCCATATTTTCATTTGCTGGCTTGCTATTATTATTTTCAATGGCATTATTATAATTAATATTATCCGAATGTCCAACTAAAATCCATATCTTTTAGAACTTATTTCTTTTGTCTTTTAACCATATATTTCACGTTTTCCAACTATTACTGACTTCCAATCTTCATCGAAATTAGAGAATACAACCATTTTGAGCAAAATTTGTTAATAATACAACAATTCAAATTTTAAATTATCAAGAATCATTTTTGTATTTTATAATATTAGCCCGCACTTACTTTGTGTAAAACTTCCTATTAAATTTTCAAAAATTTCTCATCACCTATTATAAGTTTAAAAGATAATTGCAAAAATAAATTAAACTAAAAATAAGATGACTCTAAAGCTACATTTGTTTCATGAAAAATATTTTTATTTATTTGGTATATTCAGAAAAATTGATTAATGAAAGTATTTTCTTAATCAAAAGAAAAATTAAGTCATTTTTAAGAAAAATAACTTTCTATTTTGAAAATAAAAAGTCATTTTTCAAATTTTGACAAATTTATTCAAATGAAAATAAAGTATATAAACATTTATATTTATTATCATTGATTATTTACACCCATTATGGGTCATTGTTGCCCAACGATAATCGCTAGTAACAAGTGAAATAAAAAAATTATTTTTAATATATATTTTTTATATTAGATAATAAATAGTATGAACTTAAAATATTTATGTTATAAATTTTGTTATAATCTTATAAAGTAAAAGAAAATTAATATTTTTATAATATATTCTAAATATCAAAAAATATATTATTTAAAAATAATTTTCTCAAATAAATTATTTTTCATAAAACAAATGAAGTCTAAATATAAAAAAAATAATTTAAAATTTGAGTTGCCCTTAACATTTGGAGCTCAAAAAATAAGATGCCTCTAAGAATAAAGATAATTTATTTGCAAAGAAGAATTTTTTGCTTTAGCTATTGTAGTAGCTCACTTAATGAAAATGGAAAATGCAAACGTAAATGTCACAAGTTAATTTTTTTTTTTTTTTTAAAGATTTACACTTTATTTTTTGAACTAGAAAAGGTTTACACTTTAGTGGTTGGGTTGGGCTCCGCTAATTTGATTGTTTGATACCTGAAAAGAAATTTGCCTTTTCTGTGAGGCTCTTATTTAAGTCAAACTTCCACATTGTTAAATCTGAGGACTACGATTTAATTTTCTACTTCAAGTTAGACTTTGTTCAATAGTTTTAATAGTTCAATTTAGACTAAGGATAGACATTATTCAGTTAAAAATCAAACCAAAGCACAGTTATTCAGAAATTCGGTTCAATTTATTTGATAGTTTAATTTGATTCATTTTAAATTTTTAGAAAGTTTGATTATTTCTATTCTGTTTGATTTTCAATTTTAAAAATTTTGAAAAATCAAATCGAACCAAATTTTTATTTATATATCTTAAAATTTTATTTTATTTTAATTCTTTTAGAATTTTTTTAACGATTTGTAATATTTATTTGTCTTGAAATTTTATTATTATTATTATTATTATTATTATTATTAGGATTTCATTACACTATATATCATATTTTTATTTATTTTTAAGATGAAATTTTATTTTTAAATAATATTTTAATTTTTTTAACTAATTTATGTATTCAAATAAAAATTTCAAACAAATAATGATTTTGGGCTTTGAACAAATTGAAAAATTAAATCAACTTAAACCAAAATATTTTAATTTGATTTAATTTAATAATAAATATTATTCAATTCAGTGTAATTTTTTAAAAATATAAATTTTAATTTTTTTTATTTTAATCATTTCAATTCGGTTTCAGTCAATATTCATCCCTAATTTATACTCATACCTCCATTTTGATTCAATTAAATCCTTTTTTTTTTTAAATAATTTAAATTTATTTTTTATTTTAAAAAGATAAAACTTTTTTAAAATTTTCAATGGTTAAAATTACATTATTATCCTTCTTCAACCTCTCTATCTCTCTCTCTCTCTCTCTCTCTCTCCCTCTCTATCTCTCTGTCTCTTATCCGCGTCCTTTTCCCTTTGCCCAGCGCGCCCGAGTATCGTGTCTACTACCCGACCACCCCAAGGACCAATCCCATCGTCCCCACATTCGACGTGAAAACTGGTACGACATCAAGTACTACTCTCGTGGCTAGCGCCATACCTCTGTCGGCTGGATGTGATACCCGTCGCAGGGGGTGAAGGTGTGGATGACGCGCTCGTCTTTTCTTTCACTGTCAGTCTAAACGAGCGTGTCGTTGGGGTTGAGAGAGACGGAGAAGCACCAGAACCAACTTTCTTTATTTGGATATTTAGAAAGTTATAATCTTTGCGCAATAGAGATATAAATTTATGATTTATTTTGCATTTTTTATATGATTAGAACAGAAAGTTGCGATCTCTGTGCGGTAAAACTGTTAATGTATGAGATCGTTTGAGTTTCTTTGAAGGATTCAGTGTTGCCCATGTTATCATTTTTGCTTGCATGTTTTAATGGTTGATGATCTTGAATCGGTGGTTTGCAGTTTTGAGAGAGAGAGAGAGAGAGAGGGAAGATTAAAAACGGATAATAATGTATCTGAATGATTAAAATTTTTTAATTATTTTTTAAAACAAGAAAAGTGAATTTAAATTGTTTTTATATAAGATTTAATTAAACTAAAATCAAAGCATGTGTGTCTAATTGAATTACTAAAATTAATTTGTACATTTTCGAATATCAGCGCTAACTTAGAGCGAAAATTAAATTATAGTTCTGAAATATAATAAATTAAATTTAATGTTTTTAAAATTAGATTAATTAGTGAGTTGATTTATTAATTTTTAATTTAATCAATTTAATTAAATTAGTAGATTTGATTCAATCAATTTAATAATAAATATAATTTAAAAAATATTTAAATAATTTTAAAATAAAAAATATTATAAATATATAAATACATTTATAGTAATTAAAAATATTAAAATCAATTCAAATTAAATTAAATTAATTATTAATTTTATTAATTCAACTGATTGTAGTTTGATTTTCAAAACATGATGTTAGATAGCTTAAATGTTTATTTTCTATACTCTAAGAAAGTATTTTTTGAAAAGAGCTAATGTTCTATTACATTCAATCAGCCCAATATATAAATTGCCCTTGAACTAATTATGATTGATCATTTTGATACTTCACTTTCAATTTTAATTAATTTATTATCTCAATTTTTATTTTTAACCTATGAAATACCATATGAATAGTGAGATTCTCATGAGTTTCATGCACTTATTTTCATAATTTTTTTAAGTGATTGGATTAAAATAACCTTATCTTCTTCACAAAAATGATAAATAAAAGCCTAAAAAATTTAGAAATGAAGAAAAAAAAAACTTATCTAAAAATTACTATTGCAACTAAAAGTAAAAGGCTTTAATCTTTTTACAATCCAGAACTAGGAAAAAAAAATGAATTTAACAAAGATGTTGTTTCTTGATCGAAAGCAGTAAAGTGCAACATTTGAGGAATCTGCTGAGCCACAAAATTCCTTTTACATGTAGTAATGCAATCAAAAGACCAATGTTCTCCTCCTTTTCACCTTGTCACTTTTTAAGAAAAATATTTTCTAAGAACCTCTAATAAAAATCAGTCTTACAACTCCACATTGAAACTCATTCAAACATACCTTGATTGCAGGAATTCCAAACCATGTTTTTGCCAACAACCCATAAATAAAATCGCATTCAACCTGTAAGTAAAAAGGCAAACAAAACCCATTTAATTTGATCTTGCCTCGTTGTCCTATTCGAAGCCACAACTATCACAAGAATGTGTAAGAAAACGAGAACACTTGTTAGAGATCTCTTCAATCTTGTCTCGTTACCGCATTTGAAGACAACGAATGTTAGAGCTCTTTGATGTCGTTATCAAAAAGTTTAACAATTAAGGAGAATCCCTCATCTTCGCTATCGTCGTTAGAGAGATTGCAACAATTAAGGAAAATCTCTCATCTTCGCTACCGTCATCGGAAAGATCGATGACTCTTTTTTTTTTTTTTTTGTATTTCTAATATGATATTTTCTAGAGCCAAAATTATTGCTCTTGTTGCCATCGTTGGTGGTTCAAGGCTTGAGGATTGCAACCCACTTGAATCAGTGGATTAAGGATCACAATATGTCACTTAGGACAATGATAAAATTTTTGTTGGTTTTCTTTATTTTCTTTGTTTTTATGAGAGATTGAGTTCTGTTTGAAGCAATTGAAGCATTAAAGATATGACAGTTTGTAGCTCAGCTTTTGATTGATTTTAAAAAAAATAACACTATGTTTGGATGAATGGTTTATAATGGATTGAAAGTGTTATTAATGGAATAGAATAGATTGGTTTGGTTTGAAAAGAAAATGTTAAATTATATTTATGTTTGGGATGATAGGAATAGAAAAAATGATTTGAAATTAATTTTGTTTGTTTGCACTGAAATAAAATAAAATGTTAACTTTAAATTGACAAAAATACATTTATATATATATAAATATAATTTTCTTTTATTTTTTCATTTATCAAATATTTAATATTAAAATAAAATTTTACTGTTATTATTCAAAAATTATATTTTATTTTTATTCACAAAAAATGTGAACATTTAATTTTTTATATTTTTTGATAAAAAATTAAATATAAATAGTTTGAAAAGTAAAAATTTTTTAATTAAGAAAATAAATTAATTTTAAATTTGATTAGATGAATTAAAAATTTAAACACCCAACCAAAAATACCCTTCTAATATATATTTTTATGTTTGGAAAATCTACCACTTATTTTATATTTTTATAATACATATTTTCAATAAAATCATATTATATTTATACTATCAAATGCCTAATAACAACATCAACTCTGTCCTATGTTACAAAGACTAGCTTGTGTAAGGAATCTAAAAAAGAACAGTTGCATATTGGTTATGAATTTGAGCCGATAGCCAACTGTTATGAATTTGAGTGAAGGGCAAATATGTAATTCAATGTCCAAATTTTTTTGAGCCGGTTGGGGTGTTTCATTTTGTTGTTGTGAAAGAGTTTGGAAGGGTTTACCAAACCCTTCTAAACCATTTCACTTCACTTCAAACTCTTCAATCCAAACACTAAATTTTGTTTTAAACTAATCCATTTCATTCCTTTTCATTATAAACCATCCATCTAAACACACCGTAAGAAAAAAGGAATAAAGGGTATTATGGTCAAATTAAAATTTGTCTATGAAATATATTATGGTCATGCAAAGTACGTGTTTTTTACATAGTTTATAGCTAATATCAACTATTTGTGTTTAATTGATTATAAATAAAATTATAATGATTAAATAGGTTAAAAATTAAAATTGAAGTGTTCAATTAATTAAAATTAAAAGTATAGGGTGAAAGTGACCGTTCTGGCGTCATATAGGTCGCTCACGTAAGCCGTGACGTTTGTTCACTTTTTTATGGGCTTCTGGTTCCTGTTTCGCAGTGCAGTAATCCTTTCTTCCTGCTTTACAAGTTTAAATATACGAGTGAGTGATGCCATGCAACACAACCTGCACTCCCTAACTTATACTTGTTTTCAAGATTCTGTATCCAAGCATCTGTACTCATTCTTGATTTTTCAAGGTACCGATTTTCTCATTCTTTGTTAGTTATGCGTGCTGCTAGTAGCAATGAGACCAGCAGAGTTCATTCACGTCCTGTTAATTAATTAAGTGTTTCTTTTTCTGTAACCAAAATTAAGGGTGACTGAATTCAACTCATTTTCTTTTGTTGAATAAAGTTCATTTCTTTGTGAGGTTTGGATTGAGAAAGATTATAATTTTAGTCTGTAAGCTCAATTACTTATTCTTCAAGGGACTACACGTTCATTTTATGTTGTGATAGTTGTTATTAGTCGTCTATGACTGATGATGCTTTTGGTTGCTGAGAAAATATTAAAAAATTAACATGAATTGAAGTGGGCATAGTTTGATATTCCGAATCAAAAGTTGCTGGCTTTTGAAATCGTATTTTTCTTTTCTTTTATTGCAAGGTGGTTAGATTTTTCTTTCAGTTTCTCTTCAACATCTAAGATCGTGTTGTCAAATGAAGTAAATTTCCGTTGGTTTACGCATGTATAGAATTCCATAGATATATTAATTATTAGGATAGCTCAATTTTCTTTTCCTCATCGCTTGGAAAACACGGATGTTGAGTTATAATGTGTTTTCATTTGTGAGTCTTTATAGGTGGTGAAACAGGATGGCTTTGGAGCCATTGGCTTGGTATTGTCGACCAATGGCAAATGGAGTTTGGGCAAAAGAAGTGGATAGTGCATTTGGAACGTACACCCCTTGTGCCATTGACTGTCTAGTGATTTGCATTTCTCATTTAGTTCTTTTGAGCTTGTGCTTTTATCGGATATGGTTGATTAAGAAGAACTTGAAAGCTGAAAAGTATACTCTGAGGACAAATTACTATAACTATATGTTGGCTGTATTGGCTGGCTATTGCACAGCTGAGCCTCTATTAAGGTTGGCGATGGATGTCTCCATTTTTAACCTGGATGGACAGACTAGTCTTGCTCCATTTGAGGTAAGTTTTCCCATTCGTTGCAATGGTCAACTTTTCCTCTTAGATAAAACGTTTGAATCTCAAGAACTACTGGCTTCAGTTTTTGCAATACTGAATGCGTTTAACTTGTTAAATGGAAGATGATTATGCACTTATTTTGGCTGAATAAGTATTGGCATCTATCCACTGAGAGAGAGAGAGATTGAGATCTGCACAGTAGCAGAGTGTTTAAAAAGCCTAGCAAAATAAACAGAGTTTTTATTGTCTTACAAATCTTATTGACAAATCATACTAATATATTTTTCTTTTAGTTATTATGTTGTTATTTGGTCTCACCATTAATATTTATGTCTCTAATGATTTTACATTAGAAACATTGGCAAGCGGCTGCTTACCAAAAAATCACACTGTGAGCAACAAGTTGGTAACTTAGTGCAATATGCCTAGTAATTTAATTTTTTTCTTCCTATTTCAGGTGGTATCTTTGATCATTGAGGCTCTTGCCTGGTGTTCCATGCTTATTCTGATTGCTTTGGAAACTAAAATTTATATCTGGCAGTTTCGGTGGTATGTACGTTTTGGAGTTATTTATGTGTTGGTAGGGGAAGCTGCAATGCTTAATATAATTCTTCCTGTGAGAGGTTATTACAGCAGGTTAGTCATTCTCCTATTCGCTAAGATAATGTTTAGTCATCGAACTTCTATTACTGTTTATGCATTCCCCAAGCAGCAGTTAAACCGTGAGAGTACATATTCGCAACGAAAGATATTTTTTGACTCTTTATTCTGACAAGAGTTTTATTTCCTTGCTAAAGAAAAATTTCATCTACATTATTAACATTTATAGAATTATATTTACCTAGAACCAAGGCAAGCAATGTACATTAAAATGGACATTTATTTATTTATGTTGAGTAATTACAATAGTTGAGCTTTGATGCTATATCTTTGTTGGCTTTAAACTTGCAAGATCACATTGGAAACTGGTATTCTGCACAATGATTCAGTCAAGGAAATAAAATTTAGGATAAGTCTTAGTTATGAAATTCATATTTTTGTTGTGAATTTTCTAATTAGGAAGATTACGGTTTAGTATCCTGTATGAACTTTATTATGATAGGAATACTTACAAGTTGTTTTAGTATCCTATTTAGTATTAGTTTAGATTTTTCCTAGTTGGTAATGTTAATCTTAGTGACAGTAGGATTACTTGAAGTTCTATAAATCCCTATATTGCTAGTTGTTTTCGTAGGTGATTGATGGTGGAGTTTTGAGTATTTGACTTGGAACTCTTGGTGTCTATGTCAGTCATAAACAAAATTAAGAATGTATTCTATTTAATTGTGTCTTTTGATTCTTGTTCTTTGTACAACATCATCCAACTTACCAATTGGGAATAAGTAAATGGAAATTTAAAAAGTGGATTTATGAAGAAGTATATAGGATCAAAATTATGAACTTTTAGCTTCAAAAAACAATTTGACTTTTTAGATTCTGAAACAGAATCCACATAAAGGTATGCCTAACGTCAATGTTGCACTGTAAGTAATTTGGAAATAGTAAACTATGTTCTTTGATGCTGCATTTGGTGTTCAGAACCACTTCTCAATCAGTGATGCCAACATTCTCAAGAATTCTTTTAATGTCTTCTTTTCTAATTCATAGAAGCCTTCTAAAATGAAGGTCATGGAATTTTTACTCATTAAATTTTTAATTTTGTTAAGGTGCTTCTTGGAATTGTTTTATAGATGATTAGCAATATTGCACATGCGCAACTAAGCTAAGTCTTATCATTGCAAGAGAGATCTTAATTCCTAATAAATAATCCTCAAAAAACATGTATTTACATTATCTGAACTTTGAGATAAGGTTAGATGAGCTCAAGTAAGATGATTTTATGGTTATTCTAGAAAAGGATGCATTTTAAATTGTTAAATTTATATTTCTGAATTTTACAACATTTAATGTGCTAGATCATGGGTGCCATTGCTCAATCACTCTTTGTCTGCTATGCAGATTTGCATTATATATGTACATCAGTGCTGTTTTCTGCCAGGTTTGTTTCCCTCTTTTTTTTTTATTATTTTCTTTCCTCCCCTTGTAAAGGTGTTTATCTATGTTTCCACAGCTACAGATTCATTAAGTTTCAGGCTATTCACCTTATAGTAATTCTCCATGGCTTTGGAAGTGACTTGAGGACCAGGTCCCAGCTTGGCCTGCTTCAGATCATTGATTTCCAAGCAACAGACATTTTTTAGATAACCTAAAATTAGGTTCTGTGAATCCTCATAGGGCAATCATTTATCTAGGATTAGCAATAGCACGAATAATGGGGCACAGAAATTGCCATGTTCTTCATTAGCTAGTGCATAGTATGGATCACAGGATGGTTCCAGTTTTTCTTCTGATGCCTAGGTAGCTGCAGAAACTAATCCTGTCACAAGCCCACAAAAATGCCTTCAAATCTCTATTCTTTCCACTTCTAATCATAGGCTGTGACAACTCCTCATAGTGATCTAGTTATAACATTGGACGTGTAGAATTTTATTTATAATTTGTTGATACTTAGCATAAAATGCCAAATTTAAATAGAATGTTCTTAACAATATACCATTAATCTTGTTTTATTTTTCTGTTCTTTTGGAAACAATCCAGGCATGTCAATGTTACCATTTCCCTGTTGTAGGTTTTGTTTGGTCTTCTTCTTCTTGTCTATATTCCTAATTTGGATCCTTATCCGGGTTACACCACCGTGCGACCTGAGTCTCCTGAAAATGGTGAATACGAAGCGCTTCCTGGGGAAGAGCAAATATGTCCCGAGAAGCATGCTGACTTATTTTCCAGTAAGTAGTTATTTGGTTCAGTGTTCCCAGTGTCAAGTTCAGGTTTTAAGCAACTCTATATCTCAAGTTGTGCATTGGCTAGGAATCTAACTTGTGGTATTGATGTTAGCTAAAGTAGAAAAATTGGTAATGTTTGATCTGCTTACTGATTAATTGGTCATTTTCCTCCGACAGGAATATATTTTGGATGGATGACTCCACTCATGCAACAAGGTTACATGAAACCTATCACTGAAAAGGATGTTTGGAAGTTAGACACATGGGATCGTACTGAGACACTGGTTAAAAAGTTTGGCCTCATTTCTTCTCTTTTATATGCTTCTACTTCGATTTGTATCACTGTTATGGAATTTTATAACACTTTTTAATTCTGCAGGTTCCAGAAATCCTGGGTTGAAGAATCTCATAAGCCAAAGCCATGGCTTTTAAGAGCATTGAATAATAGCTTTGGGAAAAGGTGTTGGTTCCCCTTTCATGTTGTTTCATTTCTTTTGCTTTTCATTGTAATTGGATGTTAAGTAATGCCAGCAGATGATTAGAGATATAGCCACCATTGATCAATTTTCCTTTGTTTTGTTCATATATCTGTAGGTTTTGGTTAGGAGGATGTTTTAAGGTAATGATCTCATCTTGCTCCATTTGCCCATGGATGTTAGTTTGCTCGAAATTGTTTAAGGGCCCAAGTTCAAAGAACAATGCTGTCATGTGCCCTTTTTCATACCTTACAAATTACTTTCTTTTTTGTTCCTTCAGATGAGTGATATGCGGGGTAACTCTCCCCCTTTTATAAACCCCTCAAACCTATCTGCAGCATCTGAACTCAAGACCTCCTAATAGGATCCTCGAACATTTTCTGCTATGATGTCTCCTTGGGGACTATAAATTATGGTCCTGATTATGCCAATCACACATTATTTTCATTTTTCCATGAATATCATTTGATGCAAAGTTAGGAACTTTCTATCAGTGGCAACATTCACTTAGTAAAATTAAGTTATAGTGTTTAACTTCTTGTAGATTGGAAATGACCTTTCTCAATTTGTGGGGCCTGTGTTGCTGAATCATCTCTTAAAGGTTAGTTTCTCTTGGCAAAGCCTGATTAATTGTATAATGCATCCCATCTTTATTTTGGTTCTTGCCTTCTATAGCAATTTATTTGACAAAATACTGTTTATAAAGCATTACCATATCTTGCTTTACAAAATTTTGATGCTAATAAGGGTTTTTCATGATGATCATGTGTATCAAATCTTAGTTCTGTACACCTGTGAATATTCTATGAGGTGTGTATATATATATATATATATATCCCTCAGATATTACTGTATACAATTTTAATCCCTCATGTGTCCGCTGTAATTGCAAGAAATGTTGAAGCACATGTAGCCATAGTTTTTTTTTTTTTTCATGGTGACATAATAGTTTAGTTAATTTGATCAGATTTGAATTGAATACAACTTAGCATTTATGCCACATACTCAACCATAATATTGTAATGTTTTTCATCACATTTTGCAGTCGATGCAACGAGGTGATCCAGCCTGGATTGGTTATATCTATGCTTTTTCAATTTTTCTTGGGGTGGTATGAATTCATGTCTTTTTATCTACAATTGTATTTTTCATAATTGATGTTTCATATTCCTTTTCCCTGGCATACTAACCGTGTTTTTTTCTAAAGAATTCACAAGTATTCAACTCACCTAGATTCTATATTTTTTTAAACTTCAAAATGTCGCTTTAAGTTTGGTTTGTGATATTTCTGCTTGTATCTAGTACATGTAATAGAGGCTTTCTTTTACTTACAACATAAATTTGCAACAAAATTGAGTTAGCAACCACTCTAATTTATCTTCCTTTTTTTCCCTGGAATTTGATACCAATGTTAATAGCTCCACTGATATGCTAGTTTCTGATAACTTATTTTGTTACTCATGACAAGACTTAGGACCTTATTGCCCATCATTAATCAGGTTCTTGTTTGCAATAGTTTGGCTAATTAATTGCCACAGATCTGAGATGAATATGCTAAAAGTGGGCAAAAAGATATGGGTTTCAGGAGGCTGTAATACTTCTAAGAAGGACCTGATGATGTAAATCTAAGGTTCTTAAAAAATTCCCATTGTTGTAAAGATTTAAATGTGAAGTGATAAATGGCATGCATTACATTGTGAAATATAACCTTAATAAATTCTTTAAGTTCCTAATCCAAATCTTGTTCCCATATTTTTTCTGCCGTGGTCATACCTGCAATGGTTAATTTGATGCATTTTATTAGCCATGACATGGATGGCATGCGAAATCTTTCTATTGACAAGTTGATTTTTCTTGGCTTAGTCCTTAGGTGTGCTATGTGAATCTCAGTACTTTCAGAATGTTATGCGCGTTGGTTTTCGGCTGAGATCAACTTTGGTAAAATCATTATTCCATGTCAATAATGTTTACTCATATAGGGAGCTGCTCTTGATATATCTCATTCAGTCTCATTTGCCTTTTGAGTACAGCCAGTTGTCTGATTCACTTCCCATTTTTGGGTTCCTGAAAAGGTCAGGTATTTGAAATTAGAGGTCTCTTTGATAGAAGACTGCATTTAATTGCAGGTGGCTGCCATATTTCGTAAATCCTTGAGACTAACTCACGAGAGTCGCAAGAACTTCCCATCTGGGAAGATAACAAATATGATCACTACAGATGCCAATTCACTTCAGGTATGCTCTTTTGGAGCGGCTGCTGATGAGAATTGTATCATGAATTCATGCCACAAAAGGAATAAATTGCTTTCAAAATAATTATTGAATTTAGGCATAACATTTAGGTATTATTCTAAAGAAGTAAAAGTGAACATGTTAGTGAATGGCTAAATGTGAAAGCTTAATTGAATTACATCAAGGAAAAACACAAATATATATAAATGCATAGAGCACCATCATAACATTGTAAGTAAATGTAAAAGAATCTGGTGAAACTTCTACTCGTCATTTTATCTGCATCCAAAAGTGGTTCAACTGCTGACAGAATTTTACCATGTTTTCTCTATTTTTCTTCTGTTTCTTGGGGCTGAGGTTTCGATGTTGTTCAGCAAATATGCCAGCAACTACATGGATTATGGTCTGCTCCATTTCGCATCAGCATGTCTATGGTTCTTCTCTACCAGCAATTAGGTGTTGCTTCACTTCTTGGATCACTAATCCTTGTTCTCATGGTCCCAGTACAGGTGAGAAACTTTCCACTTTCTGTTCATACACTTTATTAATGTTCCAATTTCTTATTGTTTAATACCCTCAAAAAAAAAAAAAATCTTATTGTTTAGTATTTTTCTCATTATTCCAATTCCTGTGTTCTCTTGATATGATCTGTGTTTGAGAGAAAGATGCATTTTTCTTGATGGATGTGAATGTTGAGAGCCAAGGGAATTACACCTAGAAAGAAAAAAGACTAGCCCTTAAACCTATTAGAAGTGGGGCCTAAAAACTTACTGACAGACTAAGAAGATATTTTGGTTAAATTCTTCCAGGTAATGCTCCATTATATGCCTTATTGAAGAGGAGGAGAACTAAATGTGTTTATGAGCCGCTGTACATATTTATTGATTTTTTTTTTTTTGTTACATGTTGAGTTGATGGTTTTTCTTTAATCCTTTATCTTCTTTGTCCGTGAAGAAAAGAGCATTATCATCCTAGTCAGGGGTGCAGGGACATTTGAGCCAAGGGGGCCGTGGGACCCCCTGAACTTTTGAAAAAGGACCTTTAGAATTTTAGAAAATTTAGAAACCTCCTTAAAATTTTAGAAAAATTCAAAAACCCTCTTAAAATTTTAGAAAATTCAGCTAAGGGGTCATTGGAACACTCTGAAATTTTAGAAATTTTGAGCACCCCTTTAGAACTTTAGAAAATTTTAAGAACCTCCTTGAAATTTTAGAAAATTTCAAAAAATTCCCTAAAATTTTATACAAAAAGACAGTAATTCCATAATATATATTCTTTTAATGGAAATGGTGGCCCTATGGCCACTTGTATTGTTAACATCAATGAAGTTTAATTTCTCAAAATTTTTTTGGTCTATTCTACCTTATATCTTAATAATTGTTAATCAATGAGTTCCATTTATTCATGATACACTTGATTTCTTTTAAGAAAACTTATTTTTTAAGTAAGTCTCATTTCTTTTATTCAAAAAAACTGATAAAAATTCGAAAAAATCCAAATGATATTCTGAGCTGGGTATTGAGCACCTCATTCATATAAATTTATTTCGGTTATTGGACCATTATGTTTAATCATGTTTATTTCTTTCTTTCTTTTTTTCTTAAAATTTTAAAAATATTACAATTTTCACAATTTTTTAGTTACTAAAAAATAGATTAGGATTATTTAAGTACTTTTGTATGTTCATTATTTTAAATAGATACATTTCTTGGATTATATTAATTTATATTCTACTATATTATTAGTAAAATTTTTTCAATTTGTATAACTTTTAAATATATGTGTGCATTATTGACTAGTATGAACATTTCATTAATATGAATAATTTTTTAATGTACATGTAGATTGATGCATGAAATTGTAGATGGATGTTATTTAAAGAGAAGATCAGATTTTTTTGATAAAAAATTTAAATCTCTTGAAGAATTACTAAAATAAATAATAAAAATGATCAATTTCATCCAATATTTCAAGATAAAATAAATAATGAAAATAATAAAAATCTAATTATCATTTCAAGTTAAATTGAATAATCAAATCTTCCTTTTTATTCCCTATTTTTCCATGAAACTTTAATTCCTAAATTTATTGATATTTGAAGTTGATATGTTATTTTTTCAATTTATATAATTTTCAATTTTGAATTATTAAAATATAAAATAATACAAGTGACACTAAGCAAGATTTAGATTCAAAATATTATTTATTTTTAGAAATGATAATTATTTATACTTTCATATATAATTTTTTAATTGGACCCCCTAAGTAAAATTTCTGTATCCATTACTGATCATAATTTTTTCTCCAAATTTGCATGTATAGCTCCACTTGTTGAGCAATTTGACTGGTAGATCTCATGAATCCATCCATTTGCATATGAACAATCGACAAATAGTTATCTTCATGATGAGAAAAAAAAAATTACCCATTATAATATGAAATTCTTAGCATTTATTCTAACCTATATGATTGTCAATATTTACAATATCTATTGCAGCCACACAGTTTATTATCATTTGGAGTATTTATACTTTGTAATATATATGCTTTTGTAAATTTGAGTCTCTTTCACCTGGTTTCCAAACTCCCTTGATGATTGGATGAGCAGTTGACAGTGACGAACTTTGACATTCTTTAATATTTCTCTGTTAGTTAACCAGCTAGTTGAGATGACTCAAGCTACCTAATCAAATTCTTTGGTATTATCTG
This sequence comes from Omphalea diandra, assembly GCA_949677035.1. Taxonomy (NCBI): domain Eukaryota; kingdom Viridiplantae; phylum Streptophyta; class Magnoliopsida; order Malpighiales; family Euphorbiaceae; genus Omphalea; species Omphalea diandra. The sequence goes on along the minus strand of CATIWR010125233.1, from coordinate 11,337 downwards.
ACCTTTCATTAATTATATCCTGTATAAATTCTCGTATTTGTTTTCATGTTTTGTGATAACAGACATTAGTCATAAGCAAAATGAGAAAATTAACTAAAGAAGGATTGCAGAGGACTGACAAGAGAGTCAGCCTCATGAACGAAATCCTGGCTGCCATGGACACTGTGAAGTATGTTTAAATTTGAGAAGAATTTCCCTGAGATTTTTACATGGTTTTACTCTATTCATGTTGATTACTCTGAAATTATTTACATCCTTTTCAGATGTTATGCATGGGAAAAGAGCTTTCAATCCAAAGTTCAAAGCATACGCAATGATGAGTTGTCATGGTTCTGGAATGCACAATTACTATCTGCTGTATGGTGCAAAATATAATTTTAGAATTTTCTTGCTCTTCTCTTTTTGAAGGATACCAAAAGCATAAAAGCATCTAAGATTATATTCAAATTGTCAAAAATAGGTCAGTGATTGAGTGGAGTTACATAGCCTAATAGATTTGAAGCTGCAAATGTCATCTGACTACCAAATATGCGCCAAATTTCTTTTTTTGTGTGACTAAATGATTAAAATTTGTATTGCATATGCCGTGTTGGACTGAGGTGAGGACAAGACCACCTACAGAGGCATGCATCCCTAGCATTGCTTTTTTACTAAATGCCAACTCCATAGTGAACTATGCAGCTACATAAAACAATAAATAAGTACTTGCTAAAGCTATTCTGAAACACTTTATGTTCAATCAGAAAAAAAAAAAGAAAAAAGAAAAGAAAACATTCAGATTATGAATTTCCTGTTCCACTTGCTTCATATATAATTAATGTAAATTTGTCAAATTAATATTATGCTCACCAAATGTACAGTGCAAAAGCAATACATATCAGTTAAAGGATACATGAGTATCCAATTGGATTACTGCACAAATGGTCATGAATCAAACATGCTATAGACTCTGCTGACCAATGTATATCAAATTATTATACTGATGGTTCCAATGTGTCGAAATCTTTCATGTCCATTGACTAACTAGTTGCCTTCTGTTGCAGTTTAACAGTTTCATACTGAACAGCATCCCAGTTGTTGTGACATTGGTTTCATTTGGGACATTCACTTTGCTCGGTGGAGATTTGACACCTGCAAGGGCGTTCACATCACTCTCCTTGTTTCAAGTGCTACGATTTCCTCTAAACATGCTTCCCAACTTGTTAAGTCAGGTTCTGTCACTTTCTCTGTTTCATTATGTACCCTTATTTATCTTTTTTGTTTGCTATATCAATGCTTGAAGTGGTAGAATAAAGAATAAACCTGCACATGAGAACAGATGAGGTTAATTAAACCCAAAAAACGAAGTTACCTTCCATTATTGCTGTTCTTGTTTCTCAATGTGTGAAATTAAGAAATTTAAAAGTCAAGATGTCAGTGACATTTGGGGAAACTTGATGCATAAAAGGCTTTGCAAGTTCATGGTAGCACACTCCACTTATTAAAATTTTCAATCTTTTAAAATTTTCAATCTTTTATATTGGACTGATGATGGCTGCATCATTTTGAGCTCTGTAAGAGTGTGTATTGCTGACAAAGAATATATTGCTGTGCAAGAGTGCCTGCATCATTTTCTTGTACAAGTGTATCATGAAAGGAAATGCACTTACATATTCTTTTTTCCTTGGAACTTATCACTTCATTATGAGCTTAAACATTTGTGCTCTTTGGGGTCTTTACAGACGCAGGATTACTCAAATTGTTCTGTACTTCCATATTTATCTAATACTAAAATGGTTTGATAGGTTGTAAATGCAAATTTATCATTACAACGCTTGGAGGAACTACTTTTAGCTGAGGAAAGAATTCTAGCTCCAAATCCACCTCTTGAGCCAGGACTTCCAGCCATTTCAATCAGAGATGGAATTTTTTCATGGGATTCTAAGGTTAACTTCTAAAGCTTTTCTCTCTATATATTGTTTTTCCTAATGAATTTTGTAGACATTTTTTTAGTTATCAACTGTATTTCTTCTCTCAATGAACAGATGTAGCTAACATACTTGCGACTCTTTAGCATTTAGTATGACTGGTTGGTCTTTTAACAATTGATGCCAATGTTGATGTAGAGATGCAATATGCATCATTTCACCAATGGTGAAAGCAATGACATGAGGCTAGTTGTCAGGTGCTTAAGATTTTAGGAGTTCCACCTCAAGGCATTTGGATAAAGTGCGACACACCTCTAATTTCAGATTGGATAAAAAATAGTACTACAAACACCAAACTGCTGGACATAGCATTAGAAAAATTTTCTGGAGCCTTGTCTTTGAACTTATCATTTTGCATGTGAATTTCTCGGTCCTGCCAACAAAACTATATAATGCATAAATCATTAACTTTTGTGGTCAAGAAAAAGGCTTCAAAAGGATTATGACGAATAAAATTGCTTTGTCTCATTTATTATATCATTTATGATAAAGTGTAAGTTTTCTTCAATTCCTTAGTACTGGGGAGGGATGAATGGGAGCGGTAAGAAACAAATGGTGCTTTAAATATTGTGTAATTTGAAATGCAAATTTCCTTGTCGGGTACGGCTATTTGTTTATGAGATTATTCCTTAGTGTCACTTTAGAAGCTCTGTTTCCCTTGCTATTGAGTATCGAGTGCACATGAGATATAAATCCTAATACTAATGCATTTTCCAGGCTGAGAAGCCTACGTTGTCAAATATCAATTTAGACATATCAGTTGGCAGCTTAGTTGCAATTGTTGGTGGGACTGGAGAAGGAAAGACATCATTGATATCAGCAATGCTTGGAGAGCTGCCTCCTGTGGCGGACACCAGTGTTGTTATTAGAGGAACTGTTGCTTATGTTCCTCAAGTTTCGTGGATCTTCAATGCTACTGTAAGTGACAGCCTACTTTCTGTTTCTCAATTTTTTATCTCTTTCCTATCTATCTGTTGCTTTGCGTTAGTTGCTATTCTAGTGATTCTCAATTACAACTGTCTGCTTCTGATCTTGAAATTCATTCTCACAGGTGCGTGGCAACATATTATTTGGGTCTGAATATGAAGCCACAAGATATTGGCAATCTATTGAAGTAACAGCATTACAGCATGATCTCGACTTGCTTCCAGTTAAGTGGGTTAATGATCTTGTGTGGCTCTTATTGCTTTTGTTCAATTTGGAACATCTCTTAGATTATCACCTGATCATAATTTCTCAGGGTCGTGACCTCACAGAAATAGGTGAAAGAGGTGTGAACATTAGTGGCGGGCAAAAGCAAAGAGTTTCCATGGCAAGGGCTGTCTACTCCAATTCAGATGTATACATATTTGATGACCCATTAAGTGCTCTAGATGCTCATGTTGGTCGGCAGGTATAATCTCACATTAGGTTTTACCTTGATGAGCAACAATATTACTGCCTACACGCATGATTCAATATGATGATGGACTGAACCTGCCCTTTCTGTTAATCTTATACAACATAAAAAGGTCAAATAATTTTAACAAGGTGATCTTTATCCACTTGAAGCCCAGATAAAACAAATAGAAAATATTTTCTTTCACAGATTTTCTATGTTTATTTTAATAATTCATAATGCAATATCTGAAAGCTTTAGAAGTGAACCTTTCTCGATGCTAAGCTCTGGTCTAATTCCAAGTTATTTCCAGGTTTTTAACAGCTGTATAAAGGAGGCATTGCAAGGAAGAACTAGAGTTCTTGTTACAAACCAGCTACATTTTCTTCCACAGGTGGATAGGATTATTTTAGTTAGCGATGGTACAATTAAAGAGGAAGGAACCTTTGAGGAACTCTCCAAGAATGGCAAGTTGTTCCAGAAACTGATGGAAAATGCTGGGAAGATGGAAGAAATGGAAGAACAAGCAGAAGAAAAAGAGGACAGAGAAAATCTTAATCTGAAAAGCTCAAAACCAGCAGCTGATAAGCTGAACGAGTTGCCACAAGATGTAGGCTACACAGAGAAAGGAAAAAAAAGGAAATCTGTACTTATCAAACAAGAAGAAAGGGAAACAGGTGTCGTAAGTTGGAAAGTTTTGATAAGGTAACATGGGACATTCTTTTCAGCCTCAATCATTCCATAAGTTTCATGCATGATCACTATCCAAAATTACCACCAGTTACCCCAAGGTAACTATGATTTTTTTAGTAATTTTTCAGGGCACCATTGAAAAGATCCTTTTTTAAACTGACCTTTGGATTTTTTATATATGATGCTTATTCACCCTAACAGAGAATCAAATTTTCTAGGGAAGACTTTTTTGTAATTAATAGGAATCATTAATGCAATTTAAAGTTGAAAAGATGGAATTTTGCCCCAGGTAGCAATGGATATTCTGGAAAGGAGAAATACCATGCCAGCCTATTTGGTACTCCAAAAATTTTATCTACTTGGATTAAAGTCTGAGTTTGCAGATGTTTCAACATTTATCAGTCTTGTCATCCTATTCGATTCAGTAGCATGTCCAGGAAATGTAGTGAACACTTTGGCATACCTGTTCCCAGTTGTGGAACATGAGATGGAGCTTTTGTTAATAGCTTGGATACAAGTGATGACCATTGTGATATATGGATAATGGATCTATTATTTTGCAACTCTTATGATATCTTAGACTCCCAGTCACAAGCATAAAACTGTAGAGGAGTTGTTCATAAATGTTTGTTGTTCTTTTTTTTGTATGCATTTCATGAGTATGTGTATAAATTGGTGAATATATGTGTGCCTTTTATTCTTTTGTCTGTACGTACTTTGAAATTATATTCATTTACATTATATTGGAGAAATTTTATAGGAAACGATTTCAAAGAAAATAAGTGAGAGACCAAGTTTTATTCGCATGTTAATCTACCATATTTACAAAATCCATTTTTTTATAGATAAGCTACAGATTTATGAAACAGAATGCAAATCATCAAATCTCTTGCTTTCTCCATTTTGTTGGTCACCAAACTACTAGATAAAAATTCATTCATCAATATATTGCTCGAACTTAGTTTCATCTTTATTTTCTGATGGAAATGTAATTAAGAACAATAATTTATGTATTATGAAGTCGTTGACATGAAAAGATCACTTCCTGTCTGTGAATCAGTTATTAGCCAAAGAATGTGTATTTTAGAATTCTCCATTATGCTGAATGCTCTAAAAGAATGTCCAATTTCTGCAATATTTGATGGGAAGAATTCCCCTTGAGCTGGGATACATAATTTGAACTGGACAAGTCCACAAATATGAAACTTTCTTTCTTAATTTTTGTTTTGACTTTTGGTTATATGTCTTTTTTTTTCAGGGCCAATAAAATGCTAATATCTTGTCCTTTGTGACAATTATGCATTAGTTCTTCTGATATTGTGCATATTTATGTTTATGTTGCATAAATTTCAGGTATAAGAATGCATTTGGAGGCGCCTTGGTGGTTATGATTCTCTTTGCATTTTATTTATCTATTGAAGTTCTTCGAGTTTCAAGTAGTTCGTGGTTAAGCTTTTGGACAAAGCAAAGCACTTCAGAAGGCTATAGGCCTGAATTCTACATTTTCATTTATGCACTTCTATCATTGGGTCAGGTATGAGCTCCTAATTGATGTTAGCATCTCCATTTACTCTTTTGTCAACTTTTCAACCTTGTTCATGAATTATTCAAAAGCATTTAAAATTTATTTTCATATGCTTTAGAAGAACATGATGCCTTATGTTATTATTTAATACCAAAAAGAAAAAGGTAATGCAAAAAATGCCAGCAATTTTGATTTCCAGACATTGTACATCCAAGTAGCATGTTATTTTGTGAGATTTTTCCAGGACAAATAATTAACATTATTATTTTCTTTTTCCATTTGCAAATTTGACAGGAAAAAAATAATCTATGAAATCAACTGAAAGGAAGTAAAATAAAAATTTATGGAATTGCTTCACATTTCTGGTTCAGGTAACAGTGACACTGGCAAATTCTTATCGGTTGATCAATTCAAGTCTTCGTGCAGCCAACAAATTGCATGATGACGTGCTAGATTCAATCCTACGAGCTCCTATGCTGTTCTTCCACACTAACCCAACAGGAAGGATAATCAATAGGTTTGCAAAGGATCTAGGTGAAATAGATCGTAATGTTGCCATTTTTGCTAATATGTTTCTGAACCAAGTTTGGCAGCTTCTTTCAACATTTGTGCTGATTGGCATTGTTAGCACAATATCTCTGTGGGCCATAATGCCACTTCTCATCTTATTTTATGCTGCCTATCTATACTACCAGGTATTGTGAGGAAAGCCTTATTATGTGTATCATATTTGCTTTTCGCAATGCATAGTGTATGCATCATTTAGTCTGTTTTCATTTCATCTTTCACTCATCATAGGTTATCTAACCTAGTGAAGTGTTTGTGCTTCTCATTTCCCACGGCAGAAATGATTTATAAACCAACTAGCTTTCAAATAAAGAAATGTTGGAGTGGTACAAGATTAGTAAAATTATGGAATTCTTATACTGAATTGTTAGGATTTCACCACATATAATATATAAGAACTCCTGTTATGGATTACCATATGGACACTATTCAAACTCCACTTGATAGATCATCTCAGTGGACTTGGGTGTTGTCCTTCTAAGTCTAAATGCTGAAAGGTGATGAATCTGGTGATTGAACGCTACAAGGTCAAATCCTGGCAATAGAATCACCATTATGCAGAATGTTGTCTTTATGGTGGGCTGCTTTATTCTTTCAGTTTATGTTAAAGAATTATCTCAAGAGGAACGCATTTTTGTTCAAGAGGATTGTATAAACTCAACTGAGTTTCATTATTGGATGGAGAGAGAGAGAGTAGATCCTATCAGCTACCTTTCTTTCAATCTTATCACAATTTAACTCATTGCGATGATTTTCTATGACCATCCACGCGTTTCCATTAATGTGAAAATATCTAACCTTTTTGTGCTGGTTTTTCATCTTCCTACATAGTCATTGGTTACATACAAGCCTCAATATTTATTATCATATTTGTTGGACAGAGTACATCCCGGGAAGTAAAACGTCTGGATTCCATCACCAGATCTCCAGTTTATGCACAATTTGGAGAAGCATTAAATGGTTTATCAAGTATTCGTGCATACAAAGCATATGATCGAATGGCCAACATCAGTGGGAAGTCTATGGACAATAACATCAGATTCACACTCGTGAATATTAGTTCAAATCGCTGGCTCACCATAAGATTGGAATCATTAGGAGGGATCATGATTTGGTTAGTTGCAAGCTTTGCAGTATTGCAGAATAGCAGAACTGAGAACCAGGTGGCATTTGCATCTGCAATGGGTCTACTTCTCAGTTATACTCTAAATATTACCAATCTATTGAGTGGTGTTCTGAGACAAGCAAGTAGAGCAGAAAATAGTTTTAATTCTGTTGAGCGTGTTGGGACATACATAGATTTGCCTTCTGAAGCTCCAACTGTAATTGAGAGCAATCGTCCTCCACTGGCGTGGCCTTCTTCAGGATCAGTTAAGTTTATGGATGTCGTCTTACGTTATAGACCTGAACTTCCTCCTGTTTTGCATGGATTATCCTTTTTAGTTTCACCATGTGAAAAGCTAGGAATAGTTGGGCGAACTGGAGCAGGGAAATCCAGCATGCTTAATGCATTGTTCAGAATTGTAGAACTGGAAAGAGGAGAAGTCATTATTGATGGCTATGATGTTTCCAAGTTTGGACTGACAGATTTGAGAAAAGCTCTGAGTATCATACCGCAATCACCTGTTATTTTCTCAGGTACTCACTTTCAAAAACTAAAACCTAGATTTTGTTTTAACTTCTTACAGACTACAGTATGTATATTTTTTCAACCCTATATTTTCTTTCATATTAATGATTTGGTACTCATATTTGTATGCCACTATTGTTTTCCACATGAAAACTTGCTTGTCTGCTAAACGTAAAATTGATCTAGAAATTTTGGCCCAACTGAAATCAGTTGTCTCTAAAACTTTTCTTTTTAATTTCATTCTAATTCTTTTATTTGTTTTAAGCTCATATATTAAGAATCTTATAATGTATGTATTTGTCAGTAACTGAACAAATATTTAGAAAGTCCAGTTTTTAATGCACTCTAACCACTTCTGGTATATGTGCATGTGAATTAGCAATCCTTTGTTTTTTATCTGATGTGAACTAGCACTTTCTTCAGGTCATTGTGAGGGAAATTTTTTGTAATTCTTGTTTTTGATTAGTTATAAAGATAGCAGCAATTCTAAATGTTCTTTTTTCTAGGAACTGTGCGTTTTAATCTTGATCCATTTAGTGAACACAATGATGCGGATCTTTGGGAGGCTCTAGAGAGGGCACATCTAAAGGAAGTCATCAGGAAGAAATCTTTTGGTCTAGATGCTGAGGTACAAACCTAATTACTGTTATATAGCTAGCTACATTATTCAAATGGAAATTCCTTATAGATATTGACTTGAGCAATTCATTCTCAGAAAGAACAAAAAATGCGTGCTAGAAACTAATATCAAAGACATAGATAGGTCCTTGTATATTAATTTTCTTTCTTCTAACTGAAAAACAAGTTGCATATCTGTTACTCAAAATGCAAGAAACATTGAATAGTGACTAATACATGAGTCTTGTAATCAAGGTTTCCGAGGGAGGGGAGAATTTCAGTGTTGGACAAAGGCAACTGCTAAGTCTTGCACGAGCATTGCTACGAAGATCAAAGATTCTTGTTCTTGATGAAGCAACTGCTGCAGTTGATGTTAGAACTGATGCTCTTATTCAGAAAACCATTCGAGAAGAGTTTAAATCTTGCACAATGCTTGTTATCGCTCACAGATTAAATACCATCATTGATTGCGACAAAATTCTTGTGCTTGATGCTGGTCAGGTATGCCTCAAATCATTTGTTGGTGTTGAAGATGTTATTATTTCCTACTTTCTATAAGTGAATTTATTGAACATGGATAATCCTCAAACTTCAGTGTCCAAAATGCAATAGCATAATCAATTGAGAACTTAACTTTATTCACAAATTGTTAAGACCTAAAAATTACCTTTATATAAAATTTATTAGTTCATATGTTAAGAATTTTTTACTTTTCCATTCAGGTTTTAGAACATGCGACTCCGGAGGAGCTGCTATCAAATGAAGGAAGTGCATTCTTTAGGATGGTTCAAAGTACAGGAGCTGCAAATGCTCAGTACTTAAGTAGGTTAGTGTTTGAGGGTAAGGGAAACAACTTCAACAGAGAAGAAACCAGGAGGCAAGATGGCCAGAGGAGATGGATAGCCTCTTCAAGATGGGCTGCTGCTGCCCAGTTCGCCCTTGCTGTTAGCCTTACTTCTTCACAGAATGATCTTCAAAGATTAGTTACTGGCGATGATAACAATATACTCGATAAAACAAAAACTGCAGTTATAACATTGCAGGATGTTCTGGAGGGAAAGCTTGACTATGAAATAAATGCTACACTAGAGCAGTATGAAGTTCCTACAGAGAGATGGTGGTTCTCTCTCTACAGAATAGTTGAAGGTGAACATACTATGCTTTGCATGTGGGTACAAAATCCTGCATATTTTTATTTCTGTTTTTGTTCTTGAAGTTGGTTTTCGACACAATTTTCATCACGATCCATTTTGTGACTGATTTCAATGATTTCGTAGGGAGGTTTTTGCCTACTCTTTCTGATCCAAATCTGTTTTCCTGTTTCAGGTCTTGGTACGATGAGCAGGTTGGGCTACAACAAACTTAAAGAGTTAGAATATGACTCTGAAAACGAATCCCTTGATTGAGATAATGTTGAAAGGTAGAGAAAAATGGGAAACATAAATGACTTTGGGTTACAGAAGGCAGATAGCTGAACTATGAAGAAGTATCCATCGATATCAAAAAGTCATGTAAATTGCATGGTGCATAAGATGACAGTAAGGAAAGAATATCTCTTCTTGCAATTTTGGAATATAGTTTGCAATTGTAATTATTTGTATGATGATCCTATTATTATAGTTATAAAACCGTTTGGTATCTATTCTATCGTGGACTTTTGGTTTTGTTGTCCCATGTCAAACGGGGAAAAAGAAAAAAAGACATTTATAAACTATTTCTTGAGTTGCTACAAAAATAAAAACTATAAAAGTGGTTCTTTACTTGCTCTACTAACCCAGTTATATATATATATATATATATACGCACATGATATTACCATAGAAAATCTCTCCTTTATTAATTAAAATAAAAAAAAAATCAACTCTGCTTCTTTAAACGCCAAATAGAAACACATTAAGGTACAAAAGCATTTCAAAGGGGTTAATGATTTAGGAGGTTATCAAACTTTTCCACTTGTTTCAAATGGATAACTTTCTTTTTTTAATTTATATCAAATTGGTGATCTAACTACTATTTTACTTTCAAGTTGAAGTCACTGTTGAAAATTTGGTAATTTTTACTGATTTAGCATCGATAATAGAATATTTAAAGAATATTCGCCACCTGTAGTGCCATGCCATGAGACACATAATTGAGGATACTGACATCATCATGATGACGTAGATGTTTCATTAGAGCTTTGATGACATCAACCACAAATTACCTTTACTGTAAAATCCCTAAAATTATATCTCCTTAACACTCTCATTTCACAGTTTACTCTCTTGTTCGAAACTCTTTCTCTTGCTACAAACAAAGATTGACCGAAGCTCTATGAAGATCACAATTGAATTAGAAATAGGTGAAGAGATGAGTAGTATTACGAATGTTGATGAACAAATCATAAGAGGAGAGCTCTTCAATTATCTGTGTGGAAGGCTTGCTAAATTATTTGTCTCAAATTGTGAATAATCCAGGTAGAAAATTTTGGGATGCTCTTACCAGGTAAGTAATCTCGGTTGCCTACCACCCATGAGCTACATTTGAACTATACATAGGTTTTAGTAACTGTCGGGGTTCACTAACACTCTGAGTTAATACGTGGGTGGGTGTTTTGTATCCTTTTGGATGCTTTGGATGGGTGAATGCTTTTGGATAGGTATGAGTTGTTTTGAATGAGTTAGATCTTGACTTTAACTTTAATGCTTTTGGATTATTTGGATGAGTTGGATTTTCACTTTATATGTAATGCTTTTGGAGACATATTGCATATGATATGGTTTTTTTTTATCAGATATATGGATTCTCTGTAAATGTAGGGTACTGTGTGTAACATCCTTAGTCACATTCATTAGCATTATCACATGAGCATATGCATTAGATAAATAATCATTTAGAAGTACCATTGCATTTGGGGACATTGGAACATATATGTAGTGTTTGTATAGTTGTATGACAAATTGTTTTATGTTGTGTGCAT
>CATIWR010125228.1:0-24503 GCA_949677035.1 Omphalea diandra | reverse complement strand
ATATATATATATATATATAAGAATTTATTGAGAATGTAGTACATGAATTTAGAATACCAATTAATAGTAAAACAAAAATGAATTTCATACCTGTTTGAGAATTTGATCTAAGATTTTTTTGAGTCATAATTACAATCACTGAAATTAAACACTAAAGAAAATAGATTAGAATGATTGAAAACAATAGTTAAGTTTTCCTTTCATTGACTTTCAAAATGACTACCAATGAGTGTAATAGCTAGGATTAAGGTTAAAAGGTAGCAAATGGGACTTAGTCTATTTATAATAAATTTAACAAGCCGACCTATCACAGGTAACAGACCCACCTATCACAGGTCTATGTTAAATTAGGCTTACATACGATCATCTTTCATATCAGCCTATTAAAGGTGTTATAAGCCTATAACTCATTTGATCACAATTTTAATTGGTCTTACCCACTAATCAATAAACTATATTATTTAGTCCGTTTTATAAAAATTAAAACAAACCAATAATTAATATTAGCCCACACAAAAAATTCTAACATTCTCTCACTTGGGTAATATTAATTATGACGTTTTTATGTTTTATAAAAAATATTTTTGAAAATGACACTCGGGTTGAATACTTTAAACTCAAATGTGACCACAAAATTTTAGAAAACATATAGTTTATTGATAAAATGACACCTTAAACATACTTTTTTATCCACATTAAATTATCTATGTCGGATCATGACAGTAATTATGTTTCTTATTGACATAGTACCAATCCATAGTCACAAATATTGACAACTTAACTGCCTGAATTCTGATATGATAGTGTAACAAGAAAATAACACTCACATGTGATCAATATACTATTTTCTTTGTCAGTCCTCCAAATATTTTTCTTTGGCACCTGCTCACACGAGCAAGAGAAACTCACAAGGTTTCGTAATAAGACTTTTGTTTTCATTTTGGAAATATACACAATATATGTCTTAGCCTTTGTTTTCAGAAATACAATTGGAAACTAATTAATATAGTTTAAGATAATTACACTAATCTTAAGCACATCACACACAACTCATAACATGTTATATATCTTAAATGTGCACATATACATGACAAACAACCACAAAGTACTTAACTTATATAAACAAATATATATGAATAAACAATGTAGCAAAATTATTTAACTCAAACGTACAATTATAAGTACATAACTCTCACTAACCAAACACATTAAAAACTCTGCAACACCCATATCACTAACATATTTCTTGAAAATTATGGGTCTAAGCCATTTGATTAGAGGATCAGCTAAGATTAAATCAGTATTAATATATTCAATCTCAATGTCTCCTTTTTTTACTAAATCTCTGACTGTAAGATATTTAATATTCATATACTTGGAACCACTTGAACTCTTATTGCTCTTAGAAAAGAACACAACAACATTATTATCACAATAGATTCAAAGTGGCCTAGCAATAGAATCGACCACAAGCAACCCAAAAATAAAATTTTTCAACCATATAGCTTGTGTACTAGCATCATAACAAGCAACAAACTCAACTTGCATAGTAAATGAAGCTATAAGTGTTTGTTTAACACTTTTCCACGAAACAGCACCACCAGCAAACATAAAAATATAACCTGAGATGGACTTCATATCATCTTGACAGCCTGCAAAATCAGAGTCTGAATACCTCACTACTTCAAGATCATCTGTCCGCCTATAAACCAACATATAATCCTTCGTCTTTTGCAAGTATCTCATTACTTTCTTAGCAGTTACCCAGTGATCCCACCTAGGATTAGAAAGATATCGACTAAGAACACTAACAATGTATGCAATATCTGGTCTTGTACACACTTGAGCATACATCAAGCTACCAACACCACTGGCATAAGTAATATTATTCATGGTCTCTTTCTCCATATCACTTTTAAGGCATTACTTCTTACTAAATTTATCTCCTTTTACAACAGGAGTATCAACACCTTTGTAAAATTTTATATTGAATCTACTGAACACACAATCAATATAAACCCTTTTAAGAAAGACCCAATAAATAATGAGATCGATCACAACAAATCTCAATACCCAAAACAAAAGATGTCTCTCCAAGATCTTTCATATTAAAAGTCCTAGAAAGTAATTGTTTAATCTTACAAATCATCTTTATGTCATTACTAGCCAGCAAAATATCATCAACATAGAGAATAAAAAATATAAATTTACTCTCACTGATCTTATGGTAAATGCATTGATCTATCTTGTTCTCATTGAAATCAAATGAAGTAACTACCTCATCAAATTTGAGGTACCATTGATGTGAAACTTGTTTGAGACCATATATAGATTTCTTCAGCTTACAAACCAAGTGTTCTTTACCACTTTCCTTAAAATCCTCAGGTTAGACCATGTAAACTTCATTACTCAAATCACCATTCAAGAATATCATCTTGACATTCATTTGATGCAACTCAAAATCAAAATGAGCAACTAAGGCTATAATTATTCTAAAGGAATCTTTAGAGGAAACAGGGGAAAAGTCTTACTATAATTAATACTCTCACGTTATGTAAACCTCTTAGCAACCAATTTTGCTTAAATTTCTCAACTTTTCCTTTTGAATCCTTCTTAGTTTTGAATACCCATTTGCAACCTATTAGTTTATGATCATAAGGAAGTTTCACTAGTTCATAAATTGTGTCATGACTCATTGATGTCATCTCATCTTTTATAGCATCAATCCACAAATCAAAATAAACACTATTAATTGTCTCATCATAAGATACAAGATCAACAACATGACCTATATTACAATCACTTTCACTAAGATAAACCTCATCATCATCTGAAATTACTGACCTTCTGACCCTAATGGACCTTCTAATAGGTGATGTTTCAACTACAATAAGCTTTAGAGGATTCTTAATAGGAGGAGGAAGATCAACTGCACCCTCACCATAACCATCTACTTGGAAATGAACCCTTATAATCTTTTCATGAGATGAAGGTAAATGAATGGTTATAGTTTCACTTTGTACATCATGAATAGGTGGTTAAAAAATGTCTATATCAATAACATTCATCTCTAAAAACTTCGCAGTCATGAACTCTATAATTATTGTGCCACTTGTAGGACAATAGAACTTGTATCATTTAGAATGGGTTGGGTATCCAAAAAAGTAACAATGAGTAGTTTTAAAGTCAGTCTTTTTCTCATTTGGATTATATATTCTAACCTCAGCAGGACAACCCCAAACATGAAAATGGTTCAAATTAGGTTTTCTATCAGTCCATAACTCAAAAAGTGTTTTAGGTACAAATTTACTAGGAACACGGTTTAAAATACATATGGTAGTTTTAATAGTCTCACCTCATAAGAATTCAAGTAAGTTAGATCTACTCATCATGCTCCTCATCATATCTTTCAAAGTACGATTACACCTTTCAGCGACACCATTTTATTCAAGACTACCAGGCATGGTATATTGGGCAATTATTCCACACTTTTGCAAATATTTGACAAACGATCTCATATGTTGCCCAGTTTCATCATATTTGCCATAATATTCACCTTTACGTTCAGACCTCACAATTTTAATGACTTTTCATTATTGTTTCTCAACCTCAGTTTGGAAAACATTTCAACGACATTGAATTTCTCTTTTATCAAGTATAAATAGCCATAATAGGAAAAGTCATCGATAAAGGTAATAAAATATTTATTGTCACAAATAGTAAGTGAATGTCGTCTATTAATATCAGTGTGAATAATCTCTAAAAGATCTAAACTTCTATTAGCACTTTTCTTTTTAATCTTAGTTAATTTACTCCTTATGCAGTCCACACAAACATCTAGATCCTCAAAATCAAGAGAAGAAAGAATGTTATCTTTCATTAGTCTTTCAATTTTTTATCTAAAAATATGACCTAAACGTTTGTGCCACAATAGAAAAAATATTTTTCTTTAACTAAGAATCGTTTGGTCACAATATTGGCTTCACAAGAAAGTCTACAATCACTAGCACCATCAAAACACAATCTATACAAATGATCGAACAAAACACATTTACCAATCAATTTAGAGTCTAAAAACATATTAGTTTTTTCATTACTAATAGCAAAATGATATCTGATCTTATCTAAAATAGAAACAGAAACTAAGTTTCTTCTAAAAGATGAAACATAAAATGTGTTCTCCAAAATGAGACAAAAATCCAAACTCCAATGTTAACCTGACTATTCCAACTTATTCGACATCTATCTCCAAATTATTTCTAACTCTAAGCTTGGACTCCCTTTCACTTTGTTTCCGTTTGCTTATGAACCCCTGCTTATTCTTTCTTTTTAGCCCAGCTGTGAAATTATGATAATCTTTTCTCTTATGACCTTCTTTATGACAAAAGAAACATTTCACCTTACTCTTGTGGACAATTCTAAAATCACCTAACTTCTCGGTCTAACTTCTACCATGTCATTTAAAATTCTTATTCTTCTTAGACTTACCCTTATCCTTTTTAGGATCAACCTTAGGTTGTGTCACTAGCATAACAACCACACCCTTCTCTTTCTTAATTTTATTTTTCTCAGCATCACATTTGGTTATAACATCATTAATGGTCCATGTAGTGTTTTGGTTGTTATATGCAGTCTTGATTTGGCTAAATTTAGGAGGCAAAGTGTTTAGGACTTAGTGAACTATGAATTCATCAGAAAATTGGGCTATGTACAAAATTAAAGTTATAATTTACACAATCTAGAAAATTCTGACATCACTACATATTCCCCTTTGGGCAAAATATGCATATGCAATAAAATTTTTAGTTATGAAACACACAATCGAGATTACACCAGTTTTCGAGAAATTTATCCCCTTTGGGTAGACAGACTCTCTAGACTGATGCAATTCTTAACACAAATAGCTTCATTCCAACATTCATTCCCAAAATCAATGTATCTAATAACCCTCTTTAGGCAGGTTATTATATACATTAAATTCGGAATTATCTCTTCGCAAAAATTAAAAATAACTCTATGAATTTCAATGGATATTTCACTTTAGTGGTAACACCCATATCAACCCATGAAATTATTTTTAATTAGAGATTAATAAAAACACAATTAAAATACATACCAATGCAAATATATGCAAACTTATATAAGGTACCAAACACAATATGTCTTAATTTTAAATACATGACTATTATCTCATATATATAAACATCAAATCCTTATTATTTATTTATTTACTTATTACAAATCTAATATCACTAAATTATAAACTGACAATTAACTATATATAAACCACCCATATATATATATATATATTAACAATCATTGAAATAAAAAAAAATACCATGATGAACATTAAAAAAAAAATGCAACCATGACTTTCTTTAAACGTTTCCATAGTTTCATTGGTAACCTTGTACCAATTCTCACTCGGATACACATATAACTACGTGGTCACCACCTAAGTATTTATTATAAGGAGAACGCACAGTGATTAGGCAAGTTAAAATTTATAGAGGGGAATCATAATTTTGTTTAATTGTGACTCTAGCACTATAGTCAACAAGGATTATATTTGATTATCGACTTGTTTGTTTGTTGGCAACATTGATTAGCAATTTCTCAATCGTTGCTTTTGGTACTCATTGTGGCAAAAACAAAGTGACACCAAAGCCCATGCCTTTTTTTTAATTAATATATTTTTTTGGATAAAACAAATAAATAGACTCATAATTTAATTATCAATACAAAATATTTAGGGTTTTAACTCATATACAATCACAGCTCTGATACTAAATGTAAGAATTTATTTAGAATCTAGTATATGAATTTAGAACACCAATACTTAAATGGAAACAAATTTTGTATATGTTTGCGAATTAGATTCAAGATTGTTTTAAGCCATAATTGCAATAACTGAAACTGAGTACCAAAAAATATATCAGAATGATTGAAAACGAGTGTTAAGTCTTTCTCTCATTGACCTTCTCTCATGATGGCTGCTAATGGGTGTAACAAATAGGGTTAGAGTTAAAAGGTAGGAGAAAAGACTTAGCTTATTTATAATGAATTTAATAGGTCCACCCATCACAGATCCATGTTAAATTAGGTATACACATGACCGTCTTCCATATCGACCCACTAAAAGTGTCATAAGCTCATAACTCATTTTATCACAATTTAATTGGGCTTGCTCACTAATCAATAAACTAAATTATTTCGTCTGTTTTATAAAAATTAAAACAAACCAATAATTAATATTAGTCCACATAAAAAATTTTAACAAAAATTTAATTCAAAATTTTTGTAATTAGAATGGCATTAATCAGTGACGAAGGGAAGGTGGAACAAAGGGGTGTCTTGGCCAATCTAAAATTTTATAAAATATCTTTTATATTCCTAAATTTTTAAAAAAATTTTAAATGTATGTGAGATTTTATAGTCTTGGTCTTTTTTTTTTTTTTTGAAAGAATAGCCTTGGTTCTTTAAAGTTGTTTCCCAAATATTTTTTAAAAAATTATTAATGTATATGAAGTTTTGTATAATAAAAAATAGTCAGAGTTGATTAACAGATTTGGTCTCTTAATTTTAATTCTTTCCATCAACTCTTCATATACTATTGTCTCAAACTTAGCAACTCTATTATTTTTCTAAAGTTCAAACTCTATTATTTTTGTGCATTCCAAAATCGAGAGAGCATTTTTGTGCATTTCAAAATCGAGAGAAAGCCAAAGAGAATACATAAAAAAGAGAAAGAAAAAGAAAAAAATGGAGCAAATAGTAAATTTTTTATGCAATTTTATTTTAGTTTTTATAGTTTATTAAAATTTAACTGAGTAGATTATGTTTAGATTTTAATATTTAAATGGTATATTATCTTAAACTCCTATTATCTTTTTGTGGTGATATGGTTTATATTTAATTTTTTAAAAGTGAAAAATTATAATTTTTCACTTTTGAATTCATAAATTTAATTGCAAGAATTTGATTTATTAGATTGATATGAATTAATTATTATTTATAAATAACTAAATAAAAATACAAAAAACACAAACAAAAAAAATTTATTAGGTGAGATTTTAATTTTTATATTTTACTAAAACATAATTATTTTCAAAATTTAATAATGGCATAATTTTTATGCTATTTCTTTAGATTGATGGAGTTTAGATTTATTTTTTAAAAATAGTAAAATTATTATAATTATATACTTTGAATGCATGAAAATGTTAAAATGTTATAAGCTTATTTATTGAGTTCATTCATAATTCATAAATTTGTCTGAATTCAAACTTGAACATGAGTAGTTGAAACTTATTTGAGCTCAAATTCAATATTTAGGAAATCGAATATACCCCCACCAGCTCTCCCAAAGAAATTTTCTAACTCTATCATGAAAATTATTTAAAACACATATTGTCAGAGTTAATTCGACCAAACTATAATTTAAATGTGAATTTATGAAATGTGAGTCAGTTCCATTTTTAACTAGCCATCGACCCAATCATTACTTGAGTGGTTGAATGCCTAACTTATAATGACTATATGTAATTAGAGATTCGGTTTCTAACAATCTTCATCAGAATTAGTAATTTCTGATGTATTAGAATAAAATGATATTCCTAAGTATAAAGTGGATGGAAAAATGATATTGACAATTGAAGACAATAAGAAGAAGTTGGCAGTGGGCATCAGCATCTCCTAAACAAAATAACATAAGCTGTATTTTGGACGGAAGTCCCAAAAAATGAAGGGCTGTATTCATTTAAACCAAATGCCAGTAGAATAAAACAATTCGATGATGTAATTCTTTCTGTGTTTTAATATTATAATTTAATTTTATTTACTTATAATATAAAATAATTTTATTTAAATTCATTTAAAATATTCTACTCAAAATTGATTCAATCCTAGCCCTCTATCTACTCGATATTATGTCACCCGGCTTACGCGGCACTCAAAACCTCACGTTTATATTCTTGGGATGGGGTAATGTGAATTTAGGACAAGTATCATTATAAGGGAATGCGAAACCTCAACTTTACAGCCAAGAGTTGTAGATATCATCAGGGGTAGAGCCATAATTTTTGTTTTTTGTTTATTTTTTCTCATTCATATATAGACAAATATGTGAGATAAATTATACACATTATTATAATATCATAATATGTGTAATTTTAAGGTATTTAAAAAATAATTTTATTACTTCATATAATTATTTATCATTTCAAATAATTTTTATCTTAAAAAATATTCAAAATAATTATACAACTTATTACAATTAGCCCATAAATTATATATATAATTAAAAATCACACATTATCATATTATGATAATATATTGTATATGTTATTATAGAATTTACCATAAATCGATCAAATCAATTTGATAAAACGCTTGAAATTGGTGTTGAACTTTTGTTTTGTGTGTGTCATATGAGACTATTCGAAACAGCCATACAAAAATCTAGAAGAGAAAAAAAAAATAAAGAAATAAAGACATTGAGGAAGTTTAATTGGATGACTTGTATATTGTTGATCTTGTGTGTCTTGCTCTTGCATGATAAATATAACCCCTTATGTTTAGTCATTAAAGTTTAGAGTGGAGTAGTGAAAACTGATAAAATCAAAGAATTGATTAAAATTGATAATAAAATAATATTTTAAATATTTTAAATCATTTAGCCTACATTAATATTCTTATTTATTTATTAACAAATTATTAACGTGATAAATTATGAGAATATATATTTTTATAGTAAGTGTTAGATCTTAAGAATCAAATGAAGTTTCTTGAAAAATAACACACGCTTTTAAGATTGTTCAAGAAAAGAACTAGTTTCAATTGAGTAAAATTCGACAAGAAGATATCATAACTCTATAAATCAAAAAAGAGAATTATATGAATCGGTCACACATTACATTTTCCATTCAAATTTAATCAATTTATTGGTTTTGATAATTAATTTATATCATTAATCTAATAATTTAATGGTAAGTATTAGTTTTATAGTCCTAGAATTCCCTATTTTTCAAGGAAATAACTAAAACAATTGTATGATTTTAAAATTTGAGATTCTCTCTTACCATTTCCATTGTTAATTTATACATCTAACTTTAATGGTTTGGCTGGCTGTGATTTATGGTGTTGTTGGTGGCCAGTGTCCTAAATGGAATGGCTCCTGTTATTCTAGTTTCTCTGTCAATGTTCACTTCCACCGCTGCCCCACTAAACTTCTCGTAAATATCACTTTTATAAAACTTTCTTGTCCTGTGCACCAAAATAATCGAAACAAGAAAACCCAAAAAAGTTACAACAGAAATTATAACCAAAGACAGCTTAAAACAGTGCTCCCCACTGCAAGTCAGCTCCTTTCCTGCCTCTCTCTTCAGGCCCAAAGAGCCCATTTGCTTCAATGCCTCTTTGTCATATAACTGACCAGCAACTTTCACATTGAAAATGTAGGACCCAACTGGGCTTGACATTGACCCAACACTATACAAAGTAGAGAAGTGCTGAAGCCCAAAGATTTCAGATATAATGGCAGAAACTAATGGCAATTGTGCACCAAGGCAGAACCCAAGAATGATTGAAGAGAAGTAAAGGGCATTAGGCACCCCAATGGCTATCGGAACATGACCAACACAAGCGAAAAGTATCACAAAAGTAAGGATTAGAGGACGAGGGAACTTGTACTTTGTCAAGACCATTTCAGAGGCAAAACCTGATAGGACCCTGCCAAGAAAATTCCATATGCTGACAAGAGAGATAAATGTGGCTATGCTATGATCTTGGTAGCCTAATGAATCAGCAATCTGACCCAAGTTATCGATAACTGCTAATGCTCCTCCAACGCCACAGGTTGTTGAAATGAAAATAATTAGCATGTCAACGCTGAAAATTGCTTGCAAAATGGTATGGTCCTCACCTCTATCGGGCTCCCTGAAAATGTTCCAAAAACAAGAAAATGGATTAATTTTTGCTTCTAATCGTGGAGTTTCAGCTACAACATTGAATTGGCCATGGCTGTTAGCGGCCTGTTTCTTGGTTTTCCAGAGATTGAATTCTTCTTTAAAGACAATAGCAAGCGGTAGAAAAAGTAACAGGAGTACAACTATAGCACTTCCGGTGTACTCTGGTCTAGTAAACCTGAGTTTGTTTTGTATGATAATGATGATCATAATAAATCCTGCAAGGCCAAGTGCAATGTAGAGGAAGTTATAGAAAACATTAAGCACCTTCGCCTGTCGAATGATGTTCTTTCTGGCTCGAACTGTTCGAAGAAAAACCAACGGAACAATGGATGGAAGCCATGCAATTAGTAAGATCAAAGCCTTGGGTTCATTACCATAGAGAGCATGGTAAATTTGGGTCATAATTGCTCCACTTAGACCAATAAACCCTTTCAGGAGTCCTATAACACTGCCTCGGCTTTGAGGAAAATTCCTGACAGAAGTGACTATAGCCACAGTATTAGGATATGAAGCTGAATTTGTAGCCAGGCACATGTACAAACGCATTTGCCATACATGGGGTTTGGCAATGCGGCCAGTGACTGCTAACCAAATCAAGAAATATGCAGAGAAGTTCATCCCGGCACCAATGACTAGAACCAACAAAGGTGGCATTACTTCATAGATAAGGCCTGCTGAAACTCCAAGATTGCCACCCAAGTCTTTAAAGAAGCTTAGAGTACTAAGGGTGGTTTGATCGTAGCCTAAAGATGACTTGATTTCTCCGGAATATAAACCGTACATGTAACTTGTGCCATTGACAGACATGATCAAGAGTGAGGCAAATACCATAAACTATCGACCTGTAAGTATTTGCATGCCAAAATTCTTCATTTCCTTTCTGAAGCTGAATTCACTTGTTGCCATTTTGCTTTGCTGGTTAAGATGCTTGACTAATTAATGTTGGAGTCGTTTATTTATATGTATAAACTATTTGTTTGGTACATCGGAAATATTTAAAGAAGATAAAGGCTATCAAGGTTTGAACTCCTAACTTTATGCGTTATAAGAGTGATTAGACCAGCAAGCTATTAGCCCAATGACATATATATACTAGACAAAAGCTGGTATGTATAAATATTCTGTTTAAAAAAAAAATAACAGGAATTGGAGCTTACACCATCTCTATAAGATGATAGTAATTATAACTAATGGTTTCATAAAGGAGAATAAATAGCCAAATCCAAAGCCACTAACGATTACTAGTGTTCCTTTTTAATAAAGGTGTATTTTGAATGATACATACAAGTCTTAATACACTAGCCTTGTACGCTATGGTTGTCTTCTACCGATGATTGGACTTGCTTGCTTGGCCTTTATGTTTAACAAAGGAATCGAATTTCCATTCCTTTGGCCAGTCAACTGCAACACCATCTATTTTATCCATCAAGTTGACTTATATTATTATTCATTTAAATGACATAAGTACCAAGATGGTGAAACTTTTTGTAATAATGCATTTGTTTGCATTTGGAGGAAGCTATCAAGATAAGTCAGATTGTTTCACAATTTGAAGTTAAGTAATTAAGCTGGCCTGTTAATGTTCTAGTGTTTATGGCAAATACCTTACGAATGTATATCTATTTTCAATTATGGTAATCAATGAATCTTCATATTCAGTACATCTCTTATGTTTTGCTAGGATATTAATGTGGAATAAAAGTCTGCTAGCCCCTGAATCTATGTTCACTGAAAAAAAAAAAATCATATTACTTGATGAAATATTTTCTAAACATGTTACCAAAAAAGATTCTTTAATCAGGACCTTGGATTTGGAATTTGAAGGCAACATAGGACTTGCCTTATTTAGATCAAAATTAAAGACTCACTTTTAAAGAAGTAATTACCTAAAAAATGATATTTCTAAAAAATTATTTTTTTGAAAGTAGATTTTGTAGGTGTTTGGTTCGCACTTTTTTCTTTAAGAAGTATACCAATGTCATATTTAATTTATTCTTTGAAAAATTATCATTTTGGATTAGATTCTATACCAACATCACATATATCAATTTTTTTTTTTTCACATAAAAAGTTCACTCCACCTTATTACTTTCTTTTTTTGCAGGTCCTGAAGTGTGAATATCATTCTTTGGACTGTTGGAGCTAGAAACCATTTCATCGAGCTCGACTCCATCATCAGATTATATCCTAATATCATTCAAATATCATTTTTCAATACTATATGTTTGAAAAAAGAGAAAAAAAAGAAAAGCCCAGTGGATGATGCGAAATGAATATACTAATATTTACTCGATTATAACTTGTATGGTTGTTTGTAGCATATGTTGGGTTGTGTTTAAATTAAGCTCATTGTATTTTTCTGCTCGTTCATCCATGAAAAGCTGTCTCATGTTCCCCCCAATGTGCCAATGTGGTCTTCGCTATTGACGGATAATATAAGCTAAAGTCAACCGTTGAGAATGCCATGATAATTGGATATATACTCAAATTTGTGAAGGAAAAAAAAAAAAAAAGAATCAAATTTTGGTAGCAAAGACCAAAGTACACTGTAGTCGGCTACATTGCGTATGCTTAATTAAACGTTCAAACTGCATGACTGGTACTTAAAAAGAAACACTGCAGCTCGAAGGATTAGTCTAACGAGTTAAACAAGTCTACTGTTTACTAGGTATTGTGCATAATAATCATTTGGCCTAATCCTTAAAAGTTATTAACTTAATTTTGAAATTTATTATATTGGTTGCAGTTAATGTTATCAGTGCTGAATTGAATTATGATCATGCATATATTTATGATAGACATTCAAAATATATGAGTAAATTGAGGAAGTTATCCATTTCTAGCGTCTATATTAATTTTAAACTATTGCAAATCTATGCATTGTTGGATATAATTATAATAATAAATTTTAAAATTTTATTATGTATTTTTATTGAATAATTAATTAATTAAAATAATATACTAATAATTATTTAAATTTATTATTATTTATAATATATTATTACCTTATAAAATTATTATTTAATTAAATATTTTAAAGCAAATAAATTAGTAAAATATAATTAAATTAGTATAATAAATATTAATAATAATATAATTATTTTAATAGAAAATAAAAAACTTTATAATTTTTTTTTGTTAATTATTTTTTCTCTTTAGTCCTTTTAATTTTTTGTTATTATATAAGAAATTAAATGCTTATTATTTTTAAAGTCCTATAGAGGACTAATATTAAGAATTTGTAAATATTAAATTTTTTAAATTATTTGACATGGAGAATATTGTTATATTATTAAAATTTCTAAATTATATTGTATGTGAAAAACCTTTTATATTATTTTTTAGTTAATTAAATAAAATAAATATTTATGCTTACCACATGCCAAAATAAAATGTAACCAAATGTTTTTTTTTTTTTTCAAGTTCTCATTGTATTTACTTCTGTTCAAAAGATTTCATAGAATTATATATTTTTTTCTTTTTTTTAAGAATATTTATGTAGAAACTATATAGGAGACGTCATAATTTAGTATATATATATATTTTAATTGATTATATACTATATATAGGAGACGCCATAATTTAGTAAATATATATATTTTAATTGATTATATACTATATATGTCAGTGTTAGTGTAAAATTACCAAAGGATGTCCTCTATAATATACTGTATATGTGAAGTTAATTTAATTATCAAATTTTTGCCTTTAATTAAAACTCCAAAATAAGTTATGTAATTCATTCATAAGACTCAAAAGAGTTATAATTAATTTTGTTCACAATTTTCTCCTCAGCAGCTTATTAGCTAGAATTCAATTCTATCATAATCCTAAATTAACGTGAATAATGCGACTTTTTCCATCAAATTAAGATATGATGTAAAACAAAATGATTTCAATCTAAATGCCAAGAATATATTATTATAATATAATCAGGAGTTCAATATTTAGCAGGCCGTTTGGGTTTTAAAAATTTCTGATGTACAAGAGAAAATAAATAATATACAACAGCACTTGAAAGAAACAAAACAAAACCAGGGCTTTGTTCACACAAAATATTAATTTATGGTCGAGTAAAGTAAATTCAATCTGAACGTCCATAATAGAATAAGGATCTTTGGGACCCAAATCTGGAACTGAAATCCGGACCTGTAATTTGTCTTGGGTTTGGCTGGAGTAGCTTAATTAACTAGGCTACCCCCATTCATTGGTCCAGGGATCATAACTCCTGCATTTTGTCTTTCCTGCATCAAAGTGGCCCTAAATGCCGGCTAAATTATTATTCAACAAATCCTTCATCGGCACCTTATGTGAATATTTTTTTATTTACAAAATTTTATAAATTTAAATTCTTCAAATTTTATAATATGAATGAATTGATATCATTTTTTTAGTTAATTAAAAAATGTATACAACTCTAATACTTTTTAATTCAATTTTATTATACAGAAAATATCTTTCATAAAATTTAATATAAAAATATTTTATCTAAAATTTTAAATAATATATAAAATTTCAATATTTATAGATATATAAAAACGGTGAATATAAATATAAAAATTTTTGAGATACATAATGAATTAAACATAAATGATAATTATAAATATCTATTAAATATTTAAGAATATAAGATTTGGCATATGACTATTTTTTTGTTAACATATTAAAATTATAAATCTAATAATATTTTCTTTTTACTTTTATCCATTATATACATTAGAATTGATTTCAAAATTGTCGCTCTCTTGTTGCCACCGCTACTATTACACCTATAAGTGCCACCACACATGCCAAAGAACCAACAGTGAACGATACAATTATTATTAAGCTATGGAAGATCCCAAGAGGCTAGAAGAAGGGTTAAGTCAACTAAAGCTTGAAAATAAAGACCAAAATGCGTTCAGCCATAAGGTGGATAAAACTACTGATCATGGCATCAACAGCGAGAAAGAGGAGAGAAGTAGTACAGTGGCTGAACAAAAAGGAGATGAACTGCAGGACCAACTGCCGCCTGTGAAGCAGAAGACCAAGAGGGTTGCTACCTTGGATGCATTTAGAGGGCTTACTGTAGTAGTAAGTGATTTATGTAGCTAAGCTATTTAATTACACGTATACAGTTTCATATACTAGACATATCCTAATTATCCTAATCTAGGGACTTTGGTGGCATATTTGATGTCCCAACTAAGGCTCCATTTACCAGTATCCTAAGCTTGGGGTGTGGTACACTGTATGAGATGATCTTCAGAGTGAACGGCCTGTGACAGATCTAAAAAAAATAAATTGATTTAGTCGGTGCATGAAAATTAGTATGAGATGCTATTTGAAGGGAAAAAAAAAGTGAAATATAATAATTCAACAATGATTTATATATAATGAATCCTAATGCATTTAATAACGTATATGCATGTATGTACATAGCTGATGATACTGGTAGACAATGCTGGGGGATCATACCCACGAATCGATCATTCACCATGGAATGGATGCACGTTAGCTGACTTTGTGATGCCTTTTTTCCTCTTCATTGTCGGTGTCGCAATTGCTCTAGCTCTCAAGGTATCATCTCATCTGTTGTGCTATTATTACTTGTTCATTTTTGTTTTGCCTTGCTCTTGGGCTTGGCCTTGTTTATAATTTTATGGCTGTTATTGTTAAGTTGTCTTATCCACTAAGCAAGAGAATATGTGGTCCATACGAAGCCATACAGGTAAGATATAATAAACTAGCTACGTCACTTTCAAATGTCGCTGTGTTAAACTCGATTGGGTGATTCAAAGGATAAGAGATTTAGATAGAGATCTATGGTTAAATTTGTGAACTTGCTATCTTTTGTATAAAAAGGTAGAAGTGAATATTGGGTCATGTTCGATAAGTAATTTGGAGAAATGATTATGTGCATAGAACCAATGTGATATGGTTCCAAATGTCACAATTATTGATGCTTATCACTGTTTGATATTAATGTGTTATAGTTATTATTATGGAAATTATTGTTGTTGTCTTGTTTTTATATTTGTTTGAAGTGAATCACATGATAAATTAATGTCGCAGAGAATTCCCAGAAAGAGGGATGCAATTAGGAAGATAACATTAAGGACTTTGAAGCTTCTATTTTGGGGAATTCTGTTGCAAGGTGATTGTAACACTAACTGCCATGTAATTTACCACTATTTTCTGTTGCAAAGATATCTCAAACCCCACAAATGTAATTGCTGATTTATGTATGACTGTTTTATGTGCCTTCACAAATTTCAGGAGGGTACTCACATGCACCTAGTGATCTCTCTTATGGTGTTGATATGAAGTATATTAGGTGGTGTGGCATTCTCCAGGTTTTTCCCTATACTAATACCACATGCTGTCTATTAAATATCGTGTAGTGTTTGCCACTATTCACTAATTTTCTTGTGTGATAAGCAGAGGATAGCATTGGTATACATGTTTGTGGCCCTAATAGAGACTCTAACCATCAAGCAAAGACAAACTGTCGTGCAGCCTAACCTTTTCACCATTTTCACAGCATATCAGTGGCAATGGTATCTCATTTATCATTTCAGCCTAACTATATGAAATAAAACATTATATCATTATTCATATGTATCAGATGTTAATTAATGATCTAACTGTAATTCAGGATCGGAGGGTTTGTTGCTTTCTTGATATATATGATCACAACATATGCACTCTATGTTCCTGATTGGAGTTTCGTTGTAGACATACATCATCATCCGGAAAGATACACAGTATGTAGACTGTAAAATTCTATCACAAGAATACCAATGGATGTTGGCTTAAATGGCAAAATAATATTTTTGCGATTTTGGGTTCAAATCAACTGACTGTAAAAAAGCAATTTTTCAGAACTTCTCTAAACCTGGAGGCCCAGGGATGGGATATATTGGGCATCCCTTACTGCTTAAAAAAAATTCACTGCAAGAATATTGCTTGTGTACTAATATTACTGCTAATAGTACTTTTGGGTTTATAATTCCAGGTCAAGTGTGGGATGAGGGGGCATTTAGGACCTGCCTGCAATGCCGTTGGTTATGTAGATAGGGAAGTTTGGGGTATCAATCATCTGTATCAATTCCCCGTTTGGAGCCGCCTGAAGGTTAGCAATCGAAGGAAAATAGAACTTCTGCAACATACTTGACCGCTTAATATAATCTTGCATTTACCTTTCTTGTAGGCCTGCACTCTCAGTTCTCCAGGTTCTGGCCCTCTTCGCGAAGATGCACCAAGTTGGTGTCGCGCTCCATTTGAACCTGAAGGCTTGTTGAGGTTTGCTAATTTAAACAATCCATTTATTTAACTCCGAAATTAATCAACCAAAGTATTATTATGAGATAATTAGAAAATGTCTTGTTTCTTTTAGTACAATCTCAGCTATCCTCTCTGGCACCATTGGCATCCATTATGGACATGTTTTAATTCATTTCAAGGTTAGAAACATAGCAGCTCTATCCATCCCTAAGGTGTTTGAAGCTCATGAACTGAAAACTCAAGTCTTTTGCCTGCAGGGCCATTCTGATAGGCTCAAACAATGGGTCTCAATGGGGCTTGGCTTACTTATTATAGCCATCATTCTTCATTTTACAGATGGTAAGCTTTATATTCTTGTTCTTGGAATATATTACGCTATTGTGAAATTCTTTTTAACTGCATTTGAACTAAGAAGGCAAAAGAATCTAACAAGGTCCATTTTCCCTGCTCTTTTCAGCTATTCCTATCAATAAACAGCTCTACAGCTTCAGCTATGTCTGTTTCACAGCCGGTGCAGCAGGAATCGTATTCTCTGGATTCTACATACTGGTATATATGGATTAATTCAAGAACATTCATGGGATTTCCATGATATGATTCACTAATGACTAACTGCTTTCTTCAATTTCTTCTTGCATCGCGTTAACAGATTGATGTTTTGGGACTGCGCACCCCGTTTTTATTCCTGGAATGGATAGGAATGAATGCAATGCTAGTATATGTGATGGCTGCACAAGGTATCTTTGAAGGATTTATCAATGGATGGTATTACAAGTCAAAAGATAACACACTTGTAAGTTAATATACTTTCTTATGGGGAATTTTGATCAATTCTGTTTTTTTTTTTTTTTTTTTTTAAATCCTGAAATGTTATTCTCCTACTTCTTTTTATAGGTCTATTGGATTCAAGATCATGTTTTTAACAGAGTTTGGCATTCAGAGAGGCTAGGGACCCTCTTATACGTGATATTTGCACAAATCACATTCTGGGCAGTAGTTGCTGGCATCATGCACAGATTAGGCATATATTGGAAGCTTTGAGCAGTGCGTGGTCTAGGTTATTTGTAACACCTGTAAAATTCACACACAAGATCAAATTATTTCAAGGTTTATTTTCTTGTTTGTTGTGTTATAGAGGCTTGTTTAAAATGGCAATTAGTGCTTTAATCTTCTTCCCTAAGTAGTCTTGTGCTTGACATGTTTAGTAGATTATAATTTAAATTTCTAATGCGATATGAAAGGATACTTTTCTTAATTTATTTGGAAAAAATATTTTTGAATCTTATTAGAGTAGGATGGAAGGAAGCTAACTTTATGACCAGGAGTATTATAAAAAAAAAAAAAATTGGCTTTACTCATTGGAGGGAGGTGGCTTTTACCCAACAAACCGAACAATTTGACAGCTAGAGATTATTGCTCATTACTGTTGGACTTTTGCCCATTGTCGTTAGATAACCGTTGATTCATGGTATTTGAAAAATAAAAGTGATAAACTATTCCATTTAATATAAATAATATAATTTGTATATATAATTATGTGTAAGTAAAATATCTTAAAGTATAATGGATTGATAGGAAAATGCTTTCAACTTCAATGTAATCGTAATTATTAATAATAATATGAAAGATGACGTAAATAAATACAAAACCTATTAAAAAAAAATAAACCACATAAAATATTTGTGTTCTATTTATTTATCCCTTCTAGACTTGCATAATTCCTATAAAAATCACACAATTCAACAGCTCTTACATAATACCCAAGGAAAATTGTTGGACATATATTATAATATAAGGAGTAAATCGTCAATGAACTACACAAGTTCATTATTGTTGTGCTATCCCTCACTAATCTTCCCTCCTTCTAGGCCCCTCAAATGACAACCCAATTAACACGTTGTAATAGGCAACAGTAATAGATTCCTAAAGAGTGCGAGTTCTGTTACAAAGGTCACTGATTGAACAAATAAGATGACTATCATAAGCACAAGGAATTCAGTCACATACTGTTGTTCATTGATCTTTGAGATATATGCTTAACAAAAAATATTTAACAGAAATGCATCCATAAATTGATACTTCTTCACCAATCAATAAACGCATGGAATCAAGGCCCTCCAAACATTACCATAGAAGAAGATTTGCCCGCAAAGCAAAAGCTCTGAGCATCCAAAAATAGAATAAATAGTTAGCTTCAGAAATTTACTTGAATACACCATTGTAAGTAGTCAATAGCAATTGTGCAAAACTAATAGCATTCTAGAAATCACTAAACTTTACACCAAATGTTTGCAGAACTACCCTTTTCAGGAAATTAACAGCAAGAGAATCAATTATAATGTGTCCAACCAATTTCAGGTTAAATGTCAATAGACCAAATGGTTTTTCTACCTACATCAATCTGAAGAAATAAAATCATGCAGCCAGCAGGAGTAATTTTCCAATAATCTAGTCATAAAGACCTTCTTCAAGCCATATGTCAACTAAAAAGTCCACCATCTCCTGCATATCCAGTGGAAATCACATAAACTTTGAAGTGGAAGTGATAACACAAAGGGCAGGTGCTCAAGAGAACTTACAGCCAAGGGTATTGTTTGTTGAAAGGGTTCGCTAGAGCAAAGTAGATCCTCATAAGTTGTGGTCCAGCTGCAAAATAAGATTCCACAATTATATCCCTGTTGAACAAAAGAGGATTAAAATGTAAACAAAATATGCATTGGCCATGATCCTTCATGGCAGTTTCTTAAATTCATTTAATAGAAAGAAAAAGGAAAATGTAAATAAAGTCACTTTAAGCAACCAAAAAGAACATACCCCCAAAAATTTAACAGTAAAACCTTATAGGGGACTCTTCCTAGAGATCCTAGCCCACTAAATAGAGATGTATAAGACTATTATATCAAAATTCCTTCAACTAATGGACCCCTTCTCTTTCCCACCCAAGAAAAAGGTCATCTAATAATTTCATAATCGGTGTAATGATAATAAAAATGCACAAATCTGCATACAACAAGGCATGCATCAAGCTTCTCATTAGTTCATGTGTAATTTACTCAAATAAGAACATGGAAATGAAGGGGGAAAAAAAAGCAGGTTAATGTCACAAGAAGGAAAAGCAATTTTAAGTCAGAGGACCAACAAAAAATAATGTGTGAACCAATGCAAGATTAGAAAAATAATAAATACCTCATAATTGGTTCTGTAGGCATTCTCTGTGACTTCTGAGATGGATCGCCAACCCACTGTTTTCGTATCTCATGCCAGGCTACCTCGGCTGCATTGTAGGTTGATTCACATCATCCATCTAAAAGTACCAGCATATCAAAATAATAAAACCATGGCTGCCTTTCAGCAATCTCATCTATGAAAGACAACAACTACCACACTTCAAGGGAACAAATTGTGTAATATCACAATTAAACATATCATGACTTCCTTTATGTTATGCTGGAGTTTTCTACTTCAGAATAAGATGAGCCTTCATATCACAGGTGATGTCTACTTAAAAAACACTTTTAGCTATTCACATCTCAACTAAGTTCTAACAGTGATTAACTGATAAAGGAAGCATACTGTCATAAAAATTTATGGAATTGGTCAAAACAAACAAAACTTGTTCCATGCAAAAAACATACATCAAAGATTAATATACTGGAGGAAATCAATCCTGTAGTAACAGTTAAAAATCAGCCAGAAGGCTTCAACTTTCCCACTTGTTTGAAACCCAAGTATCTTTGACTCCATGTGACAACACAAACAGTACATTCTGATCATGCTAAAAATAACAATGAAAGTACATGTACTCAGGAACTGGCAAGAACATTGAGCTAGCGGATTATGATCTACTTCAGTGCTACTGTCATAAATAAATTAACTAAAAAAAACTGATTTTTAGGATATTTAAGTGGAATCAAACTTTAGTTGTTAATTATAACAACAGGTGAAACTTATTTGAAAACTTTAACATTTAAAATTTTCAAAATTCTTAAGAACATGATCTATGTATCATTAATAAGGATGATGGAAAAGTAATGATCAAGGGGAAGGGAGATTTTTAATTCCATATAAAGACAAGCTTCATTGGAATAATCATTGGCTACTTGAAGAGGCATACCATGGTTAACAAACACAACTTTCTCAGTGGAGTCCGCTTTATTGGAGTTATTTGAACCTCCCAAATGCCCATTTTCATGGGAATGCAAATCACTGCCATTAATTTCCATTGTTTCCACACTGGACAACCATTGCCTTTCTAACTACTACCCTGCAGAAATTTAAAAAAAAAAAAAAAAAATGGTGCAAGGGTATGTAAGATACAATTACAAAATGATTGTAACTAATTAACAAGGCAGGAAACATAATTTTAAACAAACCCATATAATTGCAGATGGAACAAAACTGTATCTTTAAGAGCCCCAAAGTGACTTAATAAGTACAAACCTAACTCCTAAGCTCCAGTCATATTTGGGAGTCCCGACGAGCTATACCTAATTTTCCTTCCCTCATGAATCTCAAGCATCAATGAATACAAAAGGCAATACTATACTATAATCTACAAAGTTCTCCATGTTTATTTCCTAAAGATCAGACATCTCTTAAACTCAATAAGAGATGGGACCCAATCCCACAAAACCATAAACAAAAAACCACCGCAACCTACAACCACACCACATAGTCCAGACAAAAGTTTATTTCTTTTTTATCAAACCAACATCTTTACACCAGAACAACACCACCAAGTAAGTTCAATCAAGCCTCAAGTAGCACATGAGCAACCCAAAATTCACTACAATTTCACTACACAAGATCAACCATTAACTTCAAAACACACACACAAGCCATTAATAACTTGCTGCAGACAACACTAAGTAGAAGAGAAACCCATCATTATTCACACCATGGGCGTTGAATCTTGACTACAAATTCAACAAAATCTACTTAAAGAACAAAACCACGTCTCGTCTTTCACCAGTAAAAAAAAAAACCGATACCTTCGTTTCAACTGCCAAGAAAGGCTGAAGCCAATGACGATTGGGCTTAGGCGAAGAAAGATTAGTTGTTTATGGCGTTTTGCTTGCCTATCTGCTTTTGGGGTGGTTTAAAGAAGACTCCAGTTTCGCAAGGTCGAATGAAACAGAGAGAAAAGCGATTGAATCTTTTTATTATTATTATTATTATTATTATTATTATTATAAAATAAAACAAAAAAAAAAAATCTATGCTGAAATATTTGTACTCGGAGGGTCAAAACTTTGTGCGCAAAAAAATGGGATGCACGTGGCTCTTTTTATCATGTTGATGAGGATTACAGGGTCCCATATTAAACATAACTATTCGCTAAGTATAATGTAAAATTTTTATATTAATAAAAAATTATTTTATTTTTTATATTATATTATATTTAATATAAAAAATATCAAA
Source organism: Omphalea diandra (assembly GCA_949677035.1). Taxonomy (NCBI): domain Eukaryota; kingdom Viridiplantae; phylum Streptophyta; class Magnoliopsida; order Malpighiales; family Euphorbiaceae; genus Omphalea; species Omphalea diandra. Next base: position 1,848 of record CATIWR010125228.1, on the reverse strand, counting down.
ATAAACATTTTTAAAAATTAATCTAATTTAAATAATTTTTTCTATTCAGTGTTGGGCCTCTTTTGATCTTGACAAAAAGGAGTAATCATTTTTAATGTTTTTATTTAGTGTTGTTTTGTCGTTTTTGTGAAAGTCTTTAAGTTAGAAGTTGTATAAAAATCTTAATGTTCAAAGTATGTGAAGTAACTTCTAAATCGTGACCACAATCTAAAATTAGCGACCACGGTCCATTAGAAGACTTGTTAGAAATTCAGACATACGAAATCGTGGAGTAATTCTCGGTCGCGATTCATCCAAATGAAGAACTCCAAAAGTGACAGACGAATTTGCGGTGTAAAGCTTGTCTCGGTCGCCATCGCGAATTTTGAAGTAACTCAAAATGTAATCAAGTTCACAATCACAGCTTGACAAGTGTCTCAGGTAACCATTGGAAGTCAAAAATCGCAAGAGGAACTTGTTGGTAGCGACCGCGAACCCAAAAGAAGAAAGTGAACACTTTTGGCAGAGGAATTTGCGTCCAGAGTCGCGTCCTGTATAAGATAAATCGCGACCGCTACTTTTGAGAGCAGGTGAAAGGCAACGACTATATTTTTCTGGTGAACAAATAAGAAACTGCAACGTGGACTAGCTGTTGACACAAATGGGGTTTTCTTTATGGAATTTGGAATTCGCGACCGAAATATGTAGTAGCGACAGCCAAATGACTGTCAAGCATTTAATGTGAAAATCTGTCTAGCACACTTTGATGATTTTGTGTCAGTTTTAATGCAACGTCTCTTTAGTGGGTATAGGCTATAAATACCTCACCAAACAGATGTAAATGCAAGAGAATTAATAATTTTGTATCCAAACTCTTGCAATTTTGCTACTCATTCTTTTCTATTCTTTAAGTCATTGTTAGGTGTGAGCATAAACACCATCTATAATAGGTTATAATGTGAGTCTGTTAAAACACTAAGAGAGGTTGTTGTATGAGCCTGTTAAAACACAAGTTGTAAAGGTTGTTGTGTAAGCCTAAAAACACAAGTGTGTAGGTTGTTGTGTAAGCCTCCAAAACACAAGTGTAAAAGTTTGGTGTAAGCTTGAAAACACCTTTAAAAGATAGTGGAATACCCAATTTTGAAGAATTGGGGAGTGGACGTAGGGTTAATTACACCCGAACCACTATAAATCATGTGTTTCCTCTCATCTCATTTCTTCTCTTTCTTTCTAATTTTAATTCTTAAACACCAATTCAACCCACCTTTTTGGTGCCTAGGGCCAACAAGTGGTATCATAGCCTAACTTCACAATCAAACCTTCATTGGGTGAACAAAGATCATGGCACAAGAGGGAATCCACTCACAACTTAAGCCATACTTTGATGGAACAGACTATACTCATTAGAAGTATAGGATGAAGATCTATCTTGACATAGATGTGGTGGACCTTTGGGACGTGGTCATCAAGGAATGGAAGCCACCCATTAGGGTTGTGGATGGTAATGAAGAATTAATTCTAAGGGATGAATGGGTTGAAGCACATCAAAAATCAAATGGCAAGAACAAGATAGCAATAGTCATTCTTCTAAGCTCACTCTCTAGAGAAGAGATTGAAAGAGTGCAACACTGTCAAACAGCTCATGTCATTTGGAAGACTCAAGAGAACTATCATAAAGGCACAACTCTAGTCAAGTCAAGCCATTTGAAAATGTATGTCACTGAATAAGAACTCTTCATGATGAAAGACAATGAGAGCATCACAGAAATGACAAACAGGCTCTTGTCCATTGTCACCAACATGAAGAAATTTGGAAGAACTTTCACTATCTATGAGGTAAACACAAAAATCTTTAAAACTCTACCTCTA
>CATIWR010125213.1:0-31099 GCA_949677035.1 Omphalea diandra | reverse complement strand
AGAGGGAAGGACAGAATGGCAGAGAGAATAGTCAGAAAGGAAAAGAGCAAAGATTGGAGAGAGAGAAATTGATTCTATCATAATGAGTGGTCCCAAATTGGGACGTTACATATATAAGAAAGAGGGAACAGAATGGTGAGCAGGACAACATGCCAAATGCTCCCATTATCACCATTTAGGAAAAGCAGAAAATTTAACAGAAAAAAAAAACTAACTCCAGCTAGCTGTCATTTTAATTAGACAAGAATACCCTTATCTAATTAATTCTTCTTTCTACTATACTTAATAGTGGGTTTCAACATTTTGTTAAAGTCTAGCAATAGATAGGTGGAGAGTGTAGGTAGGGGTGTAATTGGGCCAAGTTGTGTTGAACCATGTCAAGCTTGAGCTCAATCTCAACTCGAACTTGACTGAGCTTTATTTTTGAAGCTCGAGCTCTACTCAATGAAATGCTTGAAATACTCAAGCCAATATATAGTCAAGCTTAGCGCGGCTATATATTTAATTTTTCTTTTGAAATATCAAATTCAAACTTGAGTAAGTTTGATGAAGCGCAAAATCTAGATTAGCTTGACTCGATTCGATTATTTATGTAAATCTACTAAAATGGAAAAGATAATATAGTAAAAACATTGAAGCTTTATTATGCTCGCGATTCTTTGGAGTTAAGTATTTTAGTACTTAAATTCAACTTAAAAAACTACTTGAGTAGCTCGAGCTCAAGCTTAACTTTAATAATATCAAGTTAATCTCAAGTATTTTTCGAGTTGATCTTAAAAAGCTTGCCAACTATTTTGGTTCAACTACACCACTAGGTGCGAGTATATAAATATATTGCAGTTGTTTTGGCTAGAGGTATTTTTTTTTATGGAGTATATTTCGTAATTTCGGATGTTTCCTATACCTCTATATAAAGGAAATATTCTAGACATTGTAAGGCAGTTGTAACTTTCTCCTTTATGGTGAATCACATGTGGTTTTGTGGACTTACACACATTGCCAATCTATGTGAATTTTCTTGTTGCTTTTTTATTTTTATTTTATTTTTATTTTTTTTCGGGGTCTTGTTTTTCTTGTGTGTGCATGGAATTTACTAACTAGACCTTCCTCCATTTACTTAGCTAGGCCATAAACATGTCAGAAATTTGGCCCCTCTCCAGCTAGATTTCTGTCTTTATCATGGGTTTTAGCTCCTTCTATTTCGTAATTGATGTGCTGTAGAGCAAGATGACAGCTTTTTGTGGTACTCTTCTGACTGTGTGCATCTTTATCTGTTGGATCTTAAGGAGTAACACTAGGTTTTGAAACTTACATGTACTAAAATTATATGAAGTAATAATTTTCAATACCTTGTTACAAAGGATAGAGGCAAAGGACCTATTCTGAGGGGAGGAAAGCAAAAAAAAAAAAAAAACACTGAGTTTTAGAAGGCTAAATGTTGTTAACATGGTTAATTTAACGCATCTTTTTTTTTTTTTTAAAAAAAAGAAGATTCATGGTTAACCCAGTATTCATAATTTTTTGATTCTGAACCATGGCCTAAAGGAAAGAAAGTTCAGGCAGCTTCCACAAATATGCCCATTTTGCATTTTCTTAAGAATTTTCTTTTATTTTGCAGTAGGCATAGCATGCTGTTTTGAATTAACCAGGAACAATTCCAAGTATGTTATATATTGCTCTCATGCATGTTACCCTTTAAGCACATTGTAGAGATTTCTCCAATTTAAATGCTCTGACAAAATTTGGATCCTACAGGAAATTCTACTTGCCTGCCTACAGTCTTAAGATGTTCTGCATGACAAATTTGTAAGAATGAAGATGAACTGAATTTTTGTTCAAATCTGATTTATTTAAAATTCATTTATTTATATGGGGAAGAGATGTTTTAATGAATTTCTATAACTGAATGAAGATGAACTTAAGATGTCCACATGTTCATTATTCATTTATCTATAATGAACATGTGTACAATATTAATTAAGCTAATGTGGATTGACCTCAATTTGATTTGATCAATAATTATATCTCGTTCAACCGCAATTTCTTCATTTCTTCTAGGGCTTTCTTTTGTTTCCCACGAGTTATTGTGGACTCAAATGGAAATGCGATTTTGTTTAATATATTTGTGTTTTGTTAAGAGCATTTATATAACCAGAATGTTACTTTCAATTAGTTCTTCCCCCCCTTCCCTCTCCCTTTAGCAAATTATTTATAACTATAAAGCACTAACTAATAGTTAAATCTCATTATGGTTATATTGAAAATACCTAAGAATATGTAAGAGCTTATTTAGTGTTTGAGCCCATGATAAGTATATGTAAGAGCTTATTTAGTGTTTGAACCCATGATTTTAAATTCAATCATGGTTGCTGTGTAACGGTAACAGAGCTGTCGCAGTTGTAACATAACAGTAACAGTAAATAACTATGCGGTTTTTACACCAAAAATTGCAAATTGTGTAAATTAAGAAATATTGATATGATTCACTAAAACTAAGAATTACAACTAACTAATAAGTATAAAATACCATAAATAGAAATATAAAATTTACAATTTTTGTTCAAATTCAACAATCAACATAAGTAACATCTATGGACATGATAGCCTTAAAAAAAATCCTGTATTGATTAACGTAATGGCAATACGACCCTTACTGTTATGTAATGGTCACTACGACCATTATAGTTTATACAAATTTTTTGACTGCTATTTAACATGAATAACAGTCAAGATAGGTTGAAAATCTATTACATAATGGCCGTTACATTATGTAATGCTAGTATTTAAAACTATTTCTGGCCTCCTATTCAATGATTTTAAGTTTGTGGATTGGAAGGTCCTTGGGTATGAAGTTGGATTTTATTGATCATCTCTTATCAAGGACAAAGGGACACTAGGGCCAAGAGGGGTCATTGGGTCCCCCTTAGATTTTGAAAATTTTTAGGGGTGTTTTAGCAATTTCATATTTTATATAAAAAAGCTCTAATATGTATATAGAACCAGCTTGACATGAACTGAAATTTCATATTTTCTTGAGAAATATCTTCTAATTTGTGAGCTATATATTTATTCTTCAATTTTTTGCAATTAATTCTTGATTGTCTTGTTTTTTTCTCCTAAGCATATTTAAGAACAACTTAAGATTTTTAAGATAATTTTATATTTACAAGTTGTAATTTATCTTTTCGTTGGATTTGATTTACTTTTTCTACCTTAAAATCTCTCTTGATTACTTTCTTTTGAGACATAGTTAAATTAGAGTTTTTGTAATTTGAAAATTTTTTATTGCATTAAATATTAGAATGAGAAGAGAATTTCTTATAGAATTTCTTCTATGGTTGCAAATTTTTTGAAGGATTAATCAATAAAAAAAATCTTTATGATTGATTTTAGCATTTTAACTACTATTAGATTTTACTTTTTGTATAAATGTTACTTGATTGTTTTGATTTAATGCTATTTTTAATGTTTTGATCTATGTCTCTTCTTTTTACTACTCAAGGAACTATTTTTATTTTATTGAGATTGAGTATCAAATAAATAATTATTTGGTAACTTTCAGAAAATTAAGAATAAAAGGGAAATATTATGATATAATTGTGTTAAGTTGTTAATATTTGGATATTAATATGTAATTGAGTTAATGTATTGACTTTCATCAAAATATTGTTATTGTTTATAATTTTATTTCTACAAATGATGTATATTGTTTATTTTTATATATTTCTAATTAGACCCTGTGAGTAAAATTTTTGCCTTTGTCACTGTCTCTTATTACCTTACTTTTGAGCTTGTCATGTGTGCTTTGGCCCTGTTACTTTGCCAAATGTGCTTGTAATTAATAAGAACTGTTTAATGCACCGTCTTGTCTTCATGTCAATGGGCCTAAATACTGTGTGCTTATTCTCTAATTGGGCCATGTGCTAGTAGAACGTAGTACATGTCAAGGGGTGGTATTACCGAAATATATTGTCTTGAAAAGTTATAAGAATATAAAAAGGACTTACATAGTGTTTTAGCCTTCTCATCTGATAGTATGAGCTTTTGGTTAGGATTTAGTCATAGTTGTTAAAGGCGAAAGATGTATAGGGGTTTTGGAATCGAGGTGGGAGCGAAGGGGCGCGCCTTACAGAAGTAAGGTGTAAAAAATCATAAAATAAAGCTAATAGGGCTAAAAACACAAATCAAGTGTAAAATTATAGCTTAGCATGTTCAAGAGACATAAAATGACATAAAATAAAAAAAAAATAAATGGAAAAGAATACGTTAGACATAAAACTATAACTATAGTCCTATAACTTAAATTTCTAAAGCATCAAACTGTAATTATAGTCCATAATCATCAATCATCATCGTTAAGATCAATATAGTCATCTTCTTTAAAATCCTCTTCTTCTTCTTCTTCAATTTTCTTTTTCTCATCTTCTTCAATAGCTCAAAGCCCAACAAACATTTTGCATTATAACAGCACTGTATAAGCAAAAATTATTTGTCAAAAAAGGAAAAAAGAAAATAGTAGTTGGCTGTAATGTGCGGCTGAAGAAGAAGAAGTGTTGATCGTATCATATCTAAAAGTTCTGTTGGCTGAAGCAGTGCCATTGCCTCCCTATTTTTTTGTTTATATGATGTGCGGCTACTTCTATCTTTTAACCTATTCTTCTTCTTTCTTTACTTTGAGATTATTAGGTGTGCGAAGCCTATAATAAACTATTTTAAAACTTAAAATAGATGGTTTAGATTATAAATGAATAACTTAGATTATGTGATATTTAAATGAAAAAAACACAGACAAAAATAAAAATATCACACGGGTGTGCCTCGGCAGCGCCTTGCCTTCAATCCCAGGCGCAAAAAGGTGCGCGCCTTTGTAAGATAGCTGGCCTTGCAGGCCTTAAGGCACTAGTGGGTGCGCCTTGCATTGCAAACCTGCCTTTCAAACTATGGATTTAGTCCTTTAAAATTTATATTTGTCAAGTTATCATTGTCATTATATGGTCAAACTAGCATAGCATTATGCTTTGCACAATTTTATTTAAAATTTCAAATATTATTCCTTTGCTTTTAAGTTGAAAATGTTTATTCAATTATCTGATAGTATAAATAAAAGGAGGATTATCTAAAATATCCATTTGATTGAAGTCTTTAACTAAATATATGTATTACAGGTAGATGAATTTAATCCAGCCAATATTGTGTTTGTTATTTTTTCTAAATTAATATATTTAACTAATTGAATGCTGCAGTTTCATTACCATCTTGCTTAGAATGGAGGGAGGAAAATCCAATCAACAAAATCATGTTTTTGTGCTCTCTTTGATTGTTTAAGAACTTGGATGAGAAAAAGTAGAGAAGGCAAGATAATAATGTAGTACCTCAATTAAAAATTATAATATATTATTCAGAAAATTTTGGATTTATTAATAAGACTATAGGAAGGTTTTAACTTCATAATAGGATTTTTAACGTGAATATTTGAGATTGTTTTAACATGTTTTTTCATTTTCATTTTTTTCAACTGATATGGTATTGCTTATTTGTCAGTCTTTTCCTAAAATTGTATTTGTTTTCTTGTATAAGGAAAACTTTAATAAACAGAAAGCACATCTAAAATGTTAATAACAAAATTGTTGAGAAACAATTTCACATTTTCATCTAGTAGATCTATGTTAGTACTTATAAAAGTAATCTTGATATTCTTACTTTAATTTTTAATCATCTTTGTCAGAATTCAGATTTAGTTTCTCTTTCGTCTTTTAAAAAACTTATTAATTAATTTTCATGAATAAAATACAATATAATTCATGAAAATAAACAAACAAAACAAAAAAGAAAATTAACATCATCACATGTAGTGAAGTAGAGAAACAATTCTTAAGCGTGAAATATTAAATTTCAATAAGAGGAAGATTGTACTGACATCTATGCTAAATTAACTTTATTGGATGCTCTGTTCATGTGTGCATGTTTTAATTAAATTTTTTGTAAAACGTTAACTAAGTAGCTTATATAAATAACAAAAAGGAGAGCATAAATTATTATTCAGCATATGATGTGTTATTATTCTTTGGATGTGTTTATCATTTATTTGTAATAAATACTATTTTATTAATTAGCTATTTATTGTTATTGTTAGAAAATAAATTCGGAAGTTCTAAACTATGTTTTTATTTGAATGTTAGTACCTGGAATAAATTTATCATGAGTTAGGATTTATTTAGCATTTATACAAGTAAAATTTTTTGTGATGATTCATTAATTAAAAATTATTATATTATTAATCTTAAAGTATTTTAATATACAGAATTACAAATCAATTAAATAATGAATAACTAATTGAATGAAATAATGAAGGTTATAATGCATAACAAATATATGCCATGTGGACCAATCTTATATTTTCAGAAAGTGTCATGCAGCAAGCTTTTGGAAGAAAATGCCATGTGGCTAGATTTATGGAATGTTCGGCTTGCTATATATTTGTTTCAATATTAGATGATCATGACCAAAAAGCTGTTTTCTCTAAATATGAATTGGATATCTATATCTGTTACCATTTGGATGTGGGCAGAAATTTCAAAACTTGATGGATTAATGGGTGTATTTTGCACATTGAATTGGAACGTACATGGTCCAAATCCTGTCCTTTGACAGCACTACGTGTTAGGTTTTAGTATTTAGAGTGGACTGTCAGATGGCTATTGATGTTATGAAGAAACTGAGGTCTGTAATATTAGTATGAGAAGGAAAATATAAACATGCACAAGTAGGTCAACTGCATATGAACCCCATGCATGCTATGCTAATTGGTGGTGCCTTGAGCAGCATTTTTATTCTTTGTTGTCAATGCTGTAGTTCTCTATTCATTACCAATTATCAATGGAGAGGTAAGAAAAGGTTTCATTTCAGAGAACTTAAATTTTGTCATTTCCTTTTATGCTTCTAATTGCGGTTATGCGTTATGTAATATTTAGGTTTCTCAGCCTCTTCGGGCCTTTGTAGCAGGAGCTCCTTTGGAGGATGCTCGGCATTTAACACATTGTTATGAAAAACTCCGCCAAGAGGTTGAAGCCCAGGTAATCTCTCATCTTTGGCATTGTATTGGTGTCTGGAGGTTTAAAAATCATGGTTGGTGTAAAAATTATGGTATGTTCACCACAGTTGTTTTGTCATCAGTCAGCTGAAGTATTGAGACGTCGATCAAAGACCAGGGAATCTGATATATCTGCCGAGAATTGCATGAGGCTTCGAAGTGCAGAAGCAAGACTGACTGAGCTTAAAGCTACAATCATTGCACTCGGGAAAGAAGCAACTGCAGCCATGTTGTCAGTTGAAAATCAGCAGCAACAGATTACTGTTCAGCGTCTATTTACAATGGTACTGCTGACTATTCCATTTCCTCTTTTTCATGTACGTTTCTGGATGAATGGCACTTGGGTCACTGTTGATTTCCATCAATGTGTTCTTCAATTTCATTATTTTGTAGTTATGGTTCTAGTTTATATTTTATGGTTTTCTCACTATTCACAAATAGCAGGGGAACTTCAATTTAGATGCAATAAGTTAAATAAATACTGAAACTGTTATGCACTGTGGTTGCATAATGGATTTGTACTTCCAACACTGTCACCCCATCATTTAAGGGGCTTTTGAAAATTCATAGGTAATGGCTATTGTGGTCATTATGCTAAGATATTAGTGGCTGCTGTAGGTCTCAATTATAGTTTGCTGCATATAATAACAAGATTCTAATTGTGCAACTGGGGAAAAATTTTCTCGATAGTTTACCCCATAGGTTTGAGTAAAGTCCTTAGCCAGCAATTGAGTTTTGCATCTTTCAACTGATCCTTACACCTTATGTTTCACAGCAAACATCATTTGCATCCATCTGGTTTCTTTCCCAATGGAGGAATAACAATTTCCCATGTCCCGCTTTTTGTCATTGCCTTCATCTCATCAATCATTGCCTCTTTTCATCAGGATCTTGGTATGCTTCTTGCCAGTCCTGTGGAATAGAAATAGAAGACAGATGATGTAAAAACTGTATAGGAAGAAGACAAAGAATCATAGGAAATAATGTTAGAAATAGGATGCTCAATACAAGCTTTGACTTCTTTCCTGACATCAATAGGTACATCAAGATCATAATCAATGGGATTAGAATTAGAGCAATCTCGTAAAATTAATTTTCAGGGGGTTGAAGTCAGAGATGGCACTTGACTAGGTAGAATATGCTCAATGGTTTTATCTGCTTTGTCCCTGCATATGCAAGTTTTAAAGTGTTGCTTATCCGATCTTCCATTCTTAGGTTGTTCATCATTACCCCTAGGGATTAACTTGTGTTGGTCCAGATGGTGTCATCTCTTCCTTCTTATTCTCCCCATGAAAAGGTGGCTTGGGTGAAGAAAAATAAGGTTCAGACTCTCGAAATATCATCCATACTTACAAGGTATTTCCTAGTAGGTGGATGGTAACACTTGTCACTCTTTTGACTCAGAGAGTACCTAAGAACACACATTTGAGGGCCTTAGGTTCTAACTTTCCTACATTGCTCTTATGGATAAAACACACACATCCAAAAAACTCGACAAGTTAGTACCTTGTAGAACTTCCAAAGGACTCTGAAAATCTAGTGTTGTCAACGGCATTCTGTTAATAATATATATGGCTGAAAGAACTGTAACACTCTAGTAAGCATTTGGAACGTTCGTAGTAAACAAGAAAGATCGAGCCACTTCTATTAAGTGTTTGTTTTCCCTTTCAGAGATTGCATTTTGTGCATTAGTATTCACACAGCTAGTTTAATGTAATATCCCATAGGAATCTAGATATTCACAAAAATCCATGTATTCTATGTCGTTGTCAATTTGAAAAATCTTAACCTTAGCATCGAATTTTGTAAAAATCATTTTGTGAAATACTTGAAAGCAAGAAAAATCCTCATTCTTTGCTTTCATTAGATAGACACATGTCGTCCTAGTACAACAATCAATAAGATAGCAAACCATCTATATCCTATCGATGAAACCGTTTGAGTAGGACCCCATAAATCACAATGCATAGTCGTAAAAGGAAAACAAACTCTTATTTTTAATTGAAGGATAAGAATGTTTTGCAAATTCACAAGCATCACAAAACAATAAATCTACATTGCATTGTTAAACAAACTAGGACAGCTCCGTCTAAATAGAAAAAATGGGTGTCCTAATCTTCTATGCCACTGAATTATTTGCTGGTTAACCAATATGGATTCTCTTAACAGGGCTTGAATTCTAGAAGGGATCAAATTTTTGCCTCCTTCGTCTAGTAAATACTAACCATCTTGCAACCTACCATAGAAAATCAATTAATTTTTTTTTTTGGGTGTTCATTTTCTGTAAAGCACGATAAGAAGGGTAGAATACAACTTTACAGTTAGGTTATTTTGTAAGTGAATTAATAGATACAAGATTTATTGGAAAACTAGGAATTTGAAGGACTGAAGATAGATTAATGGAGGAAGTACAATTCAGGGAACCTATTCCAGATATAGAATGTAAAGACCTGTCTTTAATATGGACTTTATCTTTGCATGAACATGAAAGTTAGTTAAAAAATTATTGGAAGTGCCTGTCATATGGTTTGATACTCCATAATCTACAATCCATGTGTCATAATGATATCAAAATTGGCAAGAAAATCAATACTTGAATTGAAAAAATTGGAATAAACAACTGTAGTTGAATTTGGAAATAGCCGAGACAAAAGATACCTTAGGGTTTGCACCTCATTGGAAAGAGCTCTGTATTAGCTGTTTCCCTATGGCCAGGTATTTCCATAGCTTCAGACAGATTTCCTTGTGACCTTGTTAACCATTTGTGTACCTCCACAGCCCCTAATTTTCTGGCCATGAAGCTTGCAACAGCTCTCTCTGGATTTCCTTCTCTCTCTGGGTTGCCTTGGCTTCCCAAAGTAATTTACATTTTGGCTTCCCAAAGTAATTACATTTTGACTGATCTTTGTTAGATGAACCCCTGTTCACGAAGGGTGTTAGCAACTAACCCTGCTTTGTCTATTGAAACCGTGCGTACCATGGCACTTCTTTAGCTTTCTTCTCGCTATACAAAAGAATAAGTTTGGCTTAAGGATGGTTTAGGATGCTTACCTCTTACTTGAACCCATATTTGATCAAATTCCATATTATAATCAACAAGAAAGTCATATGTGCATTCCTTCTCTATCAATTTATAGAATTTAGCTGCATATTCAGGTATGCAGCCTGGAAATATTGGTAATAATCAAGTTCCTACTATAAACCACTAAATTGGGCAACATACTGAGAAATAGTCATCTCACCTTGTTTTATCTCATGCACCTTATTTCACAATTCATAAGTTTGTGCATCATTTCCCACTATGCTTGGGACACTCATTTCCAAATTTTAAAGGCAATATTTAATAAAAATAACCTCAGGCAATTTGAGGCTGCATAGAATTAATGAGCCATCACATGACGAGGGTGTTTTTAGATTCCCATTGATTGTAGAAACAATTTATTCCTAGTAACATAATGTTTATTCCTAGTAACATAACCTTGCAAACAGGCTTGGATGAACAGAGCACAATACCTTGACCAAACAAGGTAATTAGTTCCATCTAGCTTCACAGGACTGATTTGCAAAGAGGGATGTTTACCAATCAATCCAGTCTTGCTCTCTGAAGCTGTTTTTTCCCCATCAGCCATGGCAGAGGCGTGCAGGAGAACACACTAATTATTTGCTAGTTAAAGACTTCTCTGCTGATCACCTAGGATATTTTCTAGTGTTTGTGAAAGTAGCTATCAAGTCTACCCTACAGCCAAGTGATGAAAAGGTCGCTCAGGGATGTTTACCAATCAATCCAGCCTTTCTCTTTGCAGCTGTTATTTCCCTATCAGCTAGGGGTGAGCAAAAACTGGACTGGACCAACAAAAACCAACCGAACCTATTTAATTTGGTTGGTTAGGTTTTCATTTTAAAAAAAATTTCGGTTTTAGGTTCAGTTTTTATATAAAAAACCAAAAAAACCAAGGTTATTATTAAATCAAACCAATTTGAGCCAAACCAAATTTAAAATGCATGTAATTTAGTTAAACCAAACTGAACTGAAATTTTATAGGTTCAGTTTTAGTAAAAAACTGAACCGAATTAACTGAACTGATCATTTGCATACTCCTACCATCAGCCATGGCAGAGGAGTGCAGGGGAACATGCTAATTATTTGCTAGTTAAAGACTTCTCTGCTGATCACCTAGGATATTTTCTAGCATTTGTGAAAGTAGCTAGCAAGTCTACCCAACAGCCAAGTGATGAAAAGGTCGCTTCTTCAGACGACAGTAAGCTCTTCTACCTTGTTGTTTGTGAGAACAGAGAGAGATTCTTATTTATTCTCTGAATAAAACAGCTTATACAGTCTCTCTCTCTCTCTCTCTCTATATATATATATATATATATATACACACACCTCCTATCTGCACTTTATTTCTTTCCTTTTATCCCTGTAAGATAGTTTTCTGCTCTAGGCTATATATTACAGGGATAAAAGGAAAGAAATAAAGTGCAGATAGTAGGTACTAATACAGCAAACAGATGTTAAGACGCTAATACAGAAATTACTCCTAAAAATACTATGCTAAACACTGGACAACAGTTCAATTCCCGCATTTTACTGTACCATGAAGCTGTGAACTTGAATTCCAAGATTGGAACAAAGCTCTTATTGTGGTTGATGAATTAATTTTGATCTCTATTTTCCCCACTTTTAAAGATAATTAGGTGTAATTCGTGTTTTTACGACATTAAATAGTAAAACTAAAGACACTATGAACATTTGAATTGGAATTCCAACAGCTGAATCCCGAATTTATGTTTCATTGGGTTGTACATAAATTATGAAATGATGGACCTTCTCATCAAGGTGTTAATTGTGTTTCTTTTATGTGTCTTTTAAGTCAATATCTTTATTGTTTCTTAAGCTGTAACTATAGTTGTTAGGCGTGTCTCAGGCACCATTGAGCTCAAGGGTCTATATACTATATTCCTCAAAGGCAGGTGTCCTCACCAAGTTAGACGCATGTTGGCTTAGGTGCTCACCTTAATGGAATCAAAGGGCCCAAAACAAGTATGCCTCATAAATCTTCATCTCATCTCTGGCTAGCCTTCTCATACGTAAAAACCATCACTAGGAACCTTTCAATCTATCAGAATTTGGCATTGATGCCTTGGAAAGTTGCTGAAAATTCCATCTTCATAAATGGAAAGTCACCAGAGTTGTGTTGAAGTGCCATTCCCTAGGTTGTCCACAGTCCACAGGCAATCTTTCCATTGTTGGAGCACACACCTAAATCTATCTCCTCTCTGCCTTATTTGATCTTCTCTGTTTCCCTCTCATTGAGCCTTTGGCTACTGCTGTATTTGTTTTTCTTCTGCTTTATTATATTGTAACTCTGCCTTTTTTCAACTGTAAAACTGGAGACACCTCTAACTCACTATGTTCTCTATTCTTGTCAAGTTTTTTTTGTGAGTTTGTCAACTTTTTCACAGTGGTTAATTTGTTGTATGTTTTATTTTTTCCTTGGTGGTTAACTGTTTATCTTAAGATTTATGCTATGAAAATTGTTACCTATTACTTTCTTAATTTTTTCAAAAAGCATTAATTCCTTGACTATGTTATAAAAGTAAGTAATGTTGATTGCTTTTAATGAATTGTACTTTTGACACCTCGTGTTGCTAGGTGCGCACTTGTGCCTAGGCTTTGGGATCACTCGGTGCCTTGGTGAACTTTATGCCTTTAACAACTATTATTGTAATTGGTTAAGAACAATCAAGACATTAGAGTTGCACAAACTTTGTGGGAGATTTTGTTAAGCTTTTGACATTGTTCATTTCTCTCTAGAGTGCATGATGGATAAAATTGTTCTTATCAAGTGTATTTGTCACTGAATATTGTAGTTGAATATTATGAACTTCAAGTGATGCAAACTAAGAATTCATGAAAATTCAAATTCAAAGACTCAAGCTGAGAATTATGATTCAAATTTAGTATAGAGTTATTGGAGAAATTATAGATTATAGATTCTTTTACGTTTTATATTCAGCGGTCGATTTAAATAAATGGGCTACTGGTCAAGTATTTTACGCTCCATGATCCTGGGAAATCTGGTTTATGAACATTTATTTTCTTTAGTAATATTTATTTTTATTTTATTAGATTCCTTGTTGTTTGTTACTCTTAGTTTTGTTTGGGAGTCCAAATCTTTAGAGGATTAGGAATAGTTTTAAATTCTTCAGCTTAAAGGCGTATGATTAGTTGTAAGTTTATGAATATCTAAGTTTGCAATTTTTGTTCTAAGTTTTGAGATTTCAGTCAATAAAGATTCCAGTAGTTATGCTTTAGTTTGAGTGGTGTTTTACAATTCAACCATGGTCTGATGCCTTTGGGGCCTTCAATGTGATGCCTAAGGTTGTGCATTGTGAAGCCTAAACTATTTTATTTTATTTTAATATTTACATGTTAATAATGTTCACAGCTTTTTATTCTCATCACAAACAGCTCCAAACCACTATTTTCTTGATTAATTTTGTTAACCTATGCTGTAGAAACCTTAATTGTTCATCAAATTTCTTACCCATTTTAGCTTTGGATTAAACCCTAAAACAAGCCTAATAACCAACCCTGCAACCTATCTTGCGTCACTAAGTTGCAAATTTACACAAGCTTCATTTGCTTTGCAGAAAGGAATTCAGGAAAAACATTTTCTATATTTTTTTGATCTTTGGGGAATATAAAAAATTTATCGATAAAAAATGATTTTCCTTTTTGAAGGGAAAATTGTATCATTTCAAAGAAAATGACTTTACAAAATGAGAAGTTGTCCGGACCTAATAGGAGGGATAGGAACTTCTAATTGAACCATATAGGCAAATATCTACTAGTCCACTGGTACCGCTAATGGTCTCCAACTGTTATCAGCAGCAACTATTTTTTTCCCCCTAATTTTCTCTTTTATTCAACTGTACATAGAAAAATATGAAGTCCTTATAAGTCTAAACAATTTTAGTCTAATTTATTGAGAGAAAATTACCATTTTTAAGTCTTATTTTCTTTGGATATTTTCTAGGAAATTTTTTTCTACTAAATTAAGTTTAGAAAACAAGTTATTTTGTTAGGACTCCAAACAACAACATTAACCTAAAAAGGCAAAAGCTAAAAGAGAGCAAACAACAGCTAAAAGGTCCATCTATGCTCGATGAGTTTGCGTCACAGATGGGATTTGGGCTATGTCTATGGGGAGGGATATAAACTATTAGAAAAAGGGCTTAGGTTTGCAAAATACTTATTAACCAACCAGATAATTTTTGTATACTTTACTAAACCAAAGAAAATTCCAGATCAAATTTTATTCAATGTTGATAATTGAGATCTGCATTGTGTTAAAGATTGCCTGCAGCTCATAATGTTGATATTATGTGACAGTAAAAACTCGCAAGTTACTTTTATATGTTTGATTCTATTGTTATATTGTGGTGTGTTGTGATGGTGATTTCCTATGGCAGAGATGTAGAAAATAATATTGGTGGCTTGATTGTTTGATAAACATCTTGGTTTGTTCTTTGTTGTTGACTGAAAGTTGCAATGCAACTTCAAATTTGTTGATTTTTTCTGCATCTGAAATTAAATTGTTTTGCAGGTAGATGCTGAGAGATGCTATCATCAACATGTTCTTGATATTTTAGATAAGTTACATTCTGAGGTTTGTAACCACATGCGCTTGCTTTTCTATCTCTCTCTCTCTTTCACATATTTGTCTGCACATGTACATTCTTATGTAGATATCTATATTCTTATTCTGCATCATATTTGTCTGAGGAAGCTTCTCTCTCTCTCTCTCATTCATGTATTTGTTTGCACTCATGTGCATGTGTATACATGTACATTCATATTTAAATATCTGTATTTTGTACTCTATCTGAGCTTTCAACATTTTTGGTGTCAATTATTCTGCATCCATACTTGTACGAGGAAGCTTATGAATGGTACTACTTCAAATGTTTGTTAATGGAGTTAGATGATATTGGAGGAGCAATTATACGATTCTTCATCAGAATCAGTTGTCATGCAGCAAGGTGTCAATGCCCCAGCCGTACATAAGGGTACCGCATCAAATGGATCTGATGATCCGATGCATATTAATCAAGAGGAGACATTCTTCATAGCTAAAGTAAGGCTTCTGATCTCTTCGGGTATCCAGTTTCTTCTCGGAAAGAGTTAAATGCTGACTCCATTGCAAAAGAAAAATAGAACAGATTGAAATAAGTAGATACATCAAATTATATTTTACTCAATATTCTATAATAAAGATTATTTATCAGCTTGTGGCAACTTTTGTATTTAAAATTCTTGATTCATCGATGATCAGGGAGATTTGACTTGGTGGCTTATATAACGCCTGGGACATGAGATGAGAGACCTATCTATTGACTTTTTATGATGTGCTTGATTGCAATGTGTCTTCAAAGACCTTGGTCTGTCCTTGGCCTTATCTTCCAAAAAAATTGAGGCTATAACCTATTTAAATGCTACATGGAAATAAATCAGTGGCCCCTAAATTATCACTACCCACTATATATCTCTAATTCTAATGCAAGAGGACTTGTTGGCTTATTTTTTCAATTATTTTTTATCTCTTTTTTTTTTTTTCTCTTGCTAAAACCTTTTATCAGTGTTCTCCTAACTACTAGCACCCACTTGACAGCCCACATCACACTCCTTATGCCTTCACCTTCACATTGTCCCTTTGCATCTGTCATATAGGATGGAGGGAGACTGCCGCTCCTCGAGTACCTGTCTCAAATTCTCACCTGCCATATGCATTAGAGCCCAACTGCCTATGCTTCATTCCACACTTCTCTAATTCAACTGTCCTCATTAGTATTGTTTCCATGTAACACTACCTCTCTCCTCTTCTACTTAATCTCCAAATAAAGGCCTTCTAGGAATTTCATTACAGTAGGCATGTGCCTTTTTCTAAGCACAATAAAGGTTTTTTTTTTTTTTGATAGCCACCATTTATTTCGTCTATTTGCTTGATATTAGTTAACATAAATTATTGCTACAAGTTAGAGTTTTTTTTTTTCTTTTTTTCCCCCTTTTTATTGGTTTACATTAGAGGGGATGCAGACTTGAACTTGGGCTTATTCCCAAATTGAAAGTTGCTCTTACCACTAGGATGAATATTAGTTTATAGTGTGTTTTCGTGTGCCGATTAAATTCATAAATTGCAAACCACAAAAATAAGAAAAATCAAAGAAGAGAATAAGAAGAACATGATGCTCCAAATTGAGGTATTGGTTGTTCCTCTACCCAAATAATTTTTGTTAGTCATAGTTGCATGTAGTGGCCTACCAGTTATATCAGCTAAAAACAACTATAGGCGTAAACAGAAGATAATTTCTGTTAGCAGGGGAAAGGAAACCTAATTTCTAACATCTAAAAGGTCTGAGAATCTCAAGGATACAGGAGCTGCATTAAGCCAATTAAGCGAGACATGTGAATCATTAAATATGATTAGGCTCATTGAATTTTTATTTCTTTGGATCGGAACTCGATTTTGTAATAGTGAGTCTCATACTGTTATTTACACTTGAAACTGTTTTATTTTCTTTATTTTGTTGTATTTTCTTTATTTTGTTGAGGACTGTATGAATGACTTTTGGTGTTTCTATTCTTTTTCCTAATCGTGTACTTCTAGGAAAGCTTTTTATCAAAGCTAAGAAAATAGATACATCTATTAGTTCATTACTTTATTGTTGTTTCTTTTTTCTAACTTTCAAAATTTGGAGGTTATACACACATTTGATGCACAAGCGGAAGGGGAGCTAAGTCTGTCTCTTGATGATTATGTTGTGGTTCGGCAGGTACATTTTACACTTTTAATTCCATGCAATTGCTGGTAGACTGTTTACTTGAATTTTTAGACTGGAATTGTTTGTTTGTGGTTGCCTCTGGGACAATAACATATGTTACCTAAAATCCTATTGAGCAATTATGCATGTGGCTTGTATTTGCTTTATTATCCTTTTTTTTTTCTTTTTTTCTTATAGATGATACCATCATTGTGGGATTATATGTTAATAAAAGTTTCTATTAGCTAATCCAAGAAGGTTATGTGGGGGCACTGACAGTGGGAGGGGGTCTGGAGGGACCATCACATCCTCTCCATTTTTTGTCTTCTTCCCCACAACCAACACCTTGGTTCCCAAAATATTGCGACTCTATAGTGCAATGCTTTGGCCATCAATTTTTGTCCCCTCCTCCTCCCGCCACTCTCACATAGGATAATTTTGAGATTGAGTCGCAATCAAATCTATTATTAGTTTAATGGTTTTTGTTGCACTAATTCAGAACCAATTTAGTGATAATTTTCCTACCCCAGATAAAAATCTTGTTATTGTCTCCAAAGTAGTTTGCTGTCCGATAGTAGTCCCCAGAGTTCTAAAACATATTTATACATGCCAAAAAAAAAAAAAAATTCCTAGGATTAATATTCTATTGGAAGTGGCGAAATTTATCCATATTCATTTGTCTATCCATACCCGCGGTTAAAGGGTCAACAATATTTTTAATAGGTATTAAATGGATTATTATCATTTAATCCTATTAACATATATGTGGATATGGATTGGATAATAATACCCATTTATCTAATACTTTTTTTTTTTTCTCACTAGTTTTTGACAACTTTCATATGGTTTTATAAGACATATATCACTAAAAACAAATACGATATCATTATTTATGCAAGTAATATCAAAAATTAATTTTATTAATAGAATTTATTTATTTTAATAATAAAATTATTTAATAAAAATAAAGAATTCCATGGGACGTTCTAGAAAATGATAACAAAATTCATAATTATAATTTTCTAAATAAGTAAAAGTCCAATAAATTATATTTATTGCTATATATTATATATAAATTGTAAAATAATTATTAATATCTAAAATTTGACCTTTTTAAAAAATTTTGTAAATTGTAAAATAATTATTAATATCTAAAATTTGACCTTTTTAAAAAATTTTGTAAAACTAGAGTTGTCTTTTTTTTTTACTCAAATTCTTGACTTTATGTTCGGTCTCATACAGTCATTTTTAGATTAGATTTCTTTCTCTACTCATTCTTTATCTTATAGCATTTATCATCTATACTAATGGAAGCCGCTATGTGTACTGATTATATGTGTACTGATTATATCTACCTACAAGAATATGCTCTGTTCATTTTAATTATTTATTGATTTTTATTTTTCTCTGCCATGGATCAATATATGTATGTCTTCAATTATTTGTTAAGCAACATATATGCATGTAATTGGTATGAGTTGTTGATATATGAATATTTTAAAATATATATTAATATTATTATGGGTTTTTCATAAAATAGTTAGATATAGAAAATAATATTTATATTAACATTTAATGTGATGTGAGCTTCACATCATTAATAATAGATAATGTTAGTAGATTTGGTTAATAATTACTAATGATATTATTTTATCATAAAACAAAACCTAGAATTTTATAAGTGCAAACATTTGAAATTATTTAGTATTTTTTTATACTTTTTCTTATAATATAAATTATGTTTGATAATGTAATATATATATATAAATTACAGATAAAGATAAAATTTTTAAATGAATAAAAATATATTTAATTCAAAGATTAATTTAGATATAATGATTCTTATTCTATATAATAGCGATGTCTCAAAAGATTAAATTATAAAATAAAAAAGGACAAAAGTAATAGCTTTTATTCTACATGATTTGAAGACGTCGAAATATGAAGTTAATTAATAAATTTATTTTTGAACTAAAAAAATAGTGTCTAACAATAAAAGTAATAGCTTTTATTTTATTATTTTATGAATGCATTTCAAGTGATCCTTTCACAAAATTTTAACACTTTTTGTAATTTATTTTAATTATGATTTTGAATATCAATGGTAAGATATTATTTTTTAGTTCTCTAATTTTCTTTTTTTAATTGCGTCTTTTCATATATTTTCTATGATAATTACTAATATAATAAATTAATCAGATGTGATATATTTTTATCTTTTTTCATATATATTACATGTTTTACCATAATTTGTAACAAATAATTGATTATAAAAGTAGAATGAAATATATAATAGGCAAATAATTTAATATTTATGAACTCTAAGAATGTACTAATGAAATTGTTTCATTTATATTTTAAGTAATTTTTTTTATGCTGCATAATGCTTGATTTGAAAATCAATTAGGTGTCAATTTATAATATTAATTATTTGGTAATTCTTATAATAGTAATTATCAGATAAAAATTTTTTATTTAAAGATCATTCTTTTATTTCTTGGTATTATTCGCCTATAATCTAAACTACTCAGTAATTTTTAAAGTATTTGTTAAAAAACAAATCACATAAACAATTACAGCTTAATTAAAATAAATAATTTAATTCAATTAAAATATTTAGTTTTAAGCAATTCAAATTTTTATTCAGTAAATGGGTAGGTATGGGTATCCATGTAAATATTAAATGGGTAATAAACAAGTAAAAAAATTATTTATTATCCTACCCATTTTGACTCTACCTATACCCACTCTAACCCACCCATTGACCACCTCTATATTTTATTTTTCATATATTCAAATATGGTTAAAAGAAAAAGTCAAGTTTAATAAGAAAAAATGTCACCAGAATTTTTTTTTGAAACAAGTAACTGTAAGAATTATGGTTACATGTTAAGGGGTTTCTTGTCTGAAAATTGTATATAATAAAAACTGTTTCCTAATTTTCCCTCAATTACATTGTTTAACTTTTCATAAGTTTCATAGTGATTAATTAATTTTACAATCTTTTAAATCTTTATTCTTAATTTACAGGAAATGTTTTGTAACTGTTAGTAGAATTTTTATCTTTTAATTTCGTGAATTTTGAGAGAAAATGAGTAAAGCAATTAAATTTAATATGTCAATTTTATATTATCCCTTTTTCCATTTCATAATTCATCAGCTGCTTTTCTCAATTGTTTGTTTTGGAAGTTTAGACACTGTTATTGGAAGTACTATAACTTCAGTTATTTGAACTTTTTGTAATGAAATTTTAGCATGTTATTCAAGGTTACCTAGAACATGGATCACTCTGTGCGGAATGAAAACAGGAGTGTGAAACATTAGCTATGTTGGAATATGATAATGTAGGGTTAAGCTTCTTCTGATAGCTTAATTGGAACGGAGTACCTTCTGCAGAAAATTTAAATAAGTCTTATATAATGTCGTAGCATATGGTTAAAGACTTAGTTTCCATAATCAAAATCTAAACAAGATAATGACTGGCGAGAAGTGCTATGTGGCATTAAGTATTGACAGTCTCTAGGATTGTAACCAAGTCTTTGCATATGATAGCATCTCTCGTTTTTTAACATACAGTTTATCTCATCTATTCAAATACATGAGTTTGTTTGCTCAAACGCTGATTTTAGTATTCCAGGTCACTAGTGACCCTCTATCTGGATTGTTCGTTCTAGTAGGTAATTCGCTAGGGAGATTAAGTTTTCTGGTAACCTTGGTATAACTAATAGAATATTCTATCTTCTTGATATGTTAGCACCATTTAGAAAGTATACTTTGTACTTTAATATGCATTTTAAAACTTTAGGAACTAATATTAGACATGATCCTACACTTAAGAACTAATTTGAACTTTGCGCTTGATATTTGTCTTGCTGCAAATTCTACATCATTTAACCTTATCGATGGCATTGACCAGGTCATGTAGCGAAGGATGAAAGCATCATATTTATTTTATTTGTGCATTGTTATTGTCTGTAATAAACTTGAGTTTTCTTCTTGTTGATTAAATGGCATCTTCCTCAATTTATTTGTGTTTATGTTCTTATATTTGATTCTTTTTCCATGCTTGAGTCCTGCTAAGTTTGTCTTATGGAAATTTGCAAGTGATTATACTTGCCAAAATTGCAGCCACCGGTGCCTTCGTTCTGTTTGCAATGTAAATTTAAAGGTTAATTGCTTCCTTCTGTTTTCACCTGACTTTCTACATTTTTGGTTTGCAATATCACAAGGTGGCTCCAACAGGGTGGTCTGAAGGAGAATGCAAAGGTAAAGCTGGATGGTTTCCATCTGCTTATATAGAAAAGCAGGAAAAAGCGCCAGCAAACCAAATAATTGAAGAAATTTAATCGTTCAATGGAAGTTGTATATTCTTTTACTGACATCATCGTTTCGTTTCATGTGTTATATGGCTACAACAATCACTTCATTAAATGCCGGTTCTTTTGGCATGAGTGTTGTTTCTTCTATATCTGAAAACGTAGGGGCTAATACATTTTTGTGGTTTGTACCTTGCATATTAATCATGATGTACTTCTGCAGTATATTTTGTTTGAAAATAAGCGATCGAGCGTATTTTATGCCATTTTCATTTCGGGAGAAATTTACCTATGTTGGGTGTATATATCCATCCAACAAGATAAAATGTGTATTTTATGAAGGTGTAAAAGTAAAAAAAAAAGTGTGCCATTTTCATTTCGGGAGAAATTTACCTATGTTGGGTGTATATATCCATCCAACAAGATAAAATGTGTATTTTATGAGGGTGTAAAAGGAAAAAAAAAGTGTAATAGTAAATTTTTTAGACAGGTATAATATGATATTGACGGGTCAGGATATTATTGGTTAAGTGTTATATAATATTTAGCGTGGGTAAGTTAAATGAACTGGGGTGTTCTCTAGCAGACGCGGCAATCGGTGCCAGCCAGGTTGGGTTTGTATCATCTCTAGTTTGGGTTTGGATCATTTCAAAATTTATATCATTTGCTCATTGAAAGTGTGTGTGTGTATATATATATATATATATATAATTGAAATTTAATTTAATAATTTAAACTATAGGTTTGTAAAGGTACACGTAATTGATTTAATTTTTTAGGTTGGTTTAGTTTGTCATAAATTATATAATAAATTGCATCCACATAAAAATTTAAGTATTTTAACTTTTTAGCATATCAAATTCTAACATACATCATAGCAACATCAAGTTTGGGTTAATTGCAATTAAAAAAAAAAACAACCTATTACCTGAATTCGAAAATTAATCATGCATTACAAAGTCAAGAAAATATAAATTATAGCCTTCCAAGTATTTTCAGTAGAAATTTTAACTAAAACACTTTTAATTTAATAATTTTAACAGTTATAATAAATTTTAACAAAATATTATATAAAAGATTAATTGGTTATGTTTTGTGAAAAGTAAACAAATAATAACAAAATTATTAATATTAACAAATGTTTTAAAATAAAATAATTTTTTTCTCGTTTTTAGTGTTTTCTAATTTATTTTATTGAGTGTCAATATTTTCAATTTATATTTTATAGTCAGATCTTTTTTATTTGAATATTTAGTGAAATTTTGATATTCTGTGGAAGAATTAGGATCCAATTTAATGAGTGAATTTGCAGAAAATCAATATATATATATATATATTGGGTTTTTTTTTTCCATTTTACTATGGGGGGGCGACATGCTATTTAAAAAAATTTAAGGACTTACTATTTTATTATTTATGTGGATCATTATATCCTTCATATATTATATAAATTCTTTAACTATTATACTTTTTCCTTTATTTCCATAAGTTAAAATAAATCTTCCTATTTGACTCCCATAATAAAAATCAATATAATATTTTAAAAACTTCATCTGACTTTCTTTTTAACGAGTTGTACAATATAGATATACTGATTCTAAATACACTAAATCAAATAAAATATTTACATTTTAACTTGTTCTTTTTTTTTTTTTAATCAGTGTGGAGGATTAGTTTGTCATATGATTAATATTAGATTTTATATCCATCATCAAATGGAAAAAAAAAAAAAAATTCATTCATTAATTATGAGTCACATTACTTCTTACAATATATTTTTTTCTTTTTAGAAGTGATCGCAAAATCTTGACATATAAAGTTAGTATTATGTGCAAATTATTGATCTTTTAATTATTATATGGGGAGAGTATGCATTTTTTATTGAGCTTTTGAAAATATGTGTTGGATTTCATAATTTCAACCAAGCATAAACCACGAACAAATAAAAAAAAAAATCAGGAATAAGTGTAAAATAAATCATAAATAAATATTTTTAAAATAAAGTAATACCAATGTTGTTATAATATATTGTTTAGATTTCTCTTAAAATATTTTATTTTTAAAATTTTTTTATAATTTATTTTGTTTTCAATATCTTATAAATTTTTTTTATACATATTATAATTAAAATTTAGATTTTAACAACTAAAAATGGATAGAAATTATAATACGATATTATTACTCTTCATATTTAAAAAACAGAGATTTAATATTTATTTTGTTGGAGCACATGGAAGCAAACACTATGGTATAAATGCATTCTATAGTCTTATGCAATTAATTTAAAAATTCATTTTTTGTATGTTTGGTATAAATAAAAATTTATTTAAAAGTTTATTTCATTAAATGCTTAGTATTGATTATAAGTAAGTTAAATTTTAAAAATTCGATAAGATTTACAAATGAATTATAAAATTATAAAGTTTTTTCATTATGATAAAAATACTTGTAATTAAAATATATATATTTTTTTTCACTTTGTTGCTTCTTTTCTATTTATTTTGCATACTCTCTCTCATCCTGTTTTTATTCTCGATCTATAATAAAAATATTTTATTAAATTTGACACTTGAATCAAATGCAAAATTTATTCATTTAAAATTAAAATTTTTATTTTATAGTATATTAAATATAAAAATTCAATTTCAAAGAATTTTATAAGAAATTTATTTGCGAATAAAATAAAATTTAGGTTATAATTGAATTAAATACTGTGTAAGTTTTTTTTATTAGAAAATGACTAGAAAATAAGTAAATTATTAAGAAATATGTATAATACATAAAGGGTAAGAAAGTTAACTTAAATGATAAAAATAATAAGAGGAGTGTCAATATTTATAGAAAAGAATAATGTGATTTGACATATATTTTATGTGAACTTTAAGATTTAATTTGTATAAAACAATCACATAAGTGATGAACGCATATAATATCATTTTGCTAGCATAAATATAAGACATAATATCATTTTGCTAGCATAAATATAAGACAATACGTTAACATGTGAGACTCATTTTGAAATATCAAAATATAAAAATTTTATTTAAATTTTTAAAAAACTTAATATTATATAATTTAATATTTTTATTTATTTTAAAATTTTAGTTTACATCAATATAGTATTATATGTTATTCATTGTTAATCGTTTTACATCATTTATGATGCTGATATTATTCCGATCCGAAATTTAGATTTAACTGACGTTAGAAATTGGGAAGACATAAGGCCATCAAAACCTCATTGCAAGCTTAAATTTTGATATAATGCCTACTGAACCTGGACTACTTTCAATTGAACATCCTAAAATCATATCCGCATAATCATAGTTTCATTTATCATTTATTATTTACATTAACATCATAATATATTTAAAATGTTAAAATTAATCTTTAGTTTTCATCAAATATTGGAGAATAATCTCTCTATATCATAACTTCTTTAACATTCTGCCATTTATCATTTAATCTTTTTATTAAACATTAATATTATAAAACTTTGATGAAAGTAAAGTATTAACTAAAAAGAACTTATAATTCTAACACTATCCATTTTATAAATAAATATTCATCATTCATAATCTATAATGTCTATATACAAAATTAATTTCATTCCTATTAGTCCAAGTGCAAAGTCTAAGAGAAAAAATATATTTAACATTCATAACCATTAAATAATATTCTCAAATATATGGATTTTATATATAATATATGAATCTAAAATAATCTTAAAAAAAAATTAACTTGCTTCTAACCATCCACTTGCAATATGAAGTTATTAACTAATTAGAGTGAATCTTTTATACTCATTAAATAGATAGTATCTTTATAATTTTAAGAATATCTTTATAATTTTAAGAAGCAAACCATGTATATAAAAACTATGTTATCATTTTAATTTTTGTGTAGAAGTAATTTTTTATTTTTTTACCATGCATATTGAAACGATGTTACCATTTTAATTTTAGGGTAAAAACAATTTTTCATACACGAGGATAGTTCACAACCAATAACAACAAAAGCAGCTTAGGTCCATGAGAGGGTTTTCACATTAGACTAAATTGGATTCTTCACTTCCTTTCTATTTACTTTATTCTTAATTTTCATGAGTTTTATCATCAGTCGGTTTAACATATAGTATTTCTTTAGTATAGAAGAGTTATTTGACTAGTCGCAGTCATGCGTGCATAAAACATGTTATTATCGTTATCATCATCCATAATGCACATAACCAGCTATGTCCATATTGAACTTTCCATTTCATTCCTAGAACTACCAGTCACATCATAATAGTAATAATGCAGTTCACTTAAATGCATAATGCACATATTCGTATCCATATAATCCAAATACAATGTATCATACATATATACGCTATGATGCATGAATGAAAATATTTCATTAAAATAGAAAGTTTAACAAATTATAATGATAATATCTACTTATAACTTACTTTTTATAATGCTTTTGTGCTCGAATCCTCTAAGAGTCTTAATTTTCACGGATAAAAAAAAGGTTGAAATGCATCATACATTTAAACTAAATAGAACTTAACCTCAATAATAACCCAAACATATTTTGAACTGATTAACATTCTTATGGATCATGTTTTCAAAAAAAAAAAAAAACATTCTTATGAATCACAATCTGATCTAATTCTAAGAAAATCTTAAATCATTCTTGAATGACAAGTGAAAATTATGGTTAGACATTCTCCCATTTATCCTGTAATTTGTACTAAGCTGTAATATTCTAATGTTTTGCAACCTTGAACTGTATTATTTTTTTAAAAAATAGAGATTTAGAATAATCTATATTTATTTGAAAATGTGAAATAGATTTTATATATTATATTTTTATAAAAAAATGTTTGTTATCTTATAGATAATATTTTTTATTTAAAAAAGTTGAAATAAATAATAGATTTAATATCTCATTTGACTTGATAAATCCACGTTCAGTGGTTTACTTAATCCACTATAATTGTACCTTTATAGTTCCATTAAAGTTAATTCTTACATTCCAAACGTTGAAAAAAATTAGAACAATAAACTTTCCATCTCTCCCTTCTTATTTTCCCATTTCCTTTTTCACTATTGATTTGGTACAGAAGTAAGTACGAGGTTGTGGCCGAAAATATTTACATGAAAATATTTTTCATATTTGTTTTGTTTGATGCATCTAGGAAAATTGATTAGTAGAAAATATTTTCTTGATCAAAACAAAAACTAGAGTAATTTATACAAATGACCATCATACTCTAGTCTAAATTCTATTGCAACCATGAAAATTTTATTTTTTGCAATCAAGTTATCGATTTATGATTAATATTACAATTAAAATTTTTGGCTACTAGAACGATGATGTGTATATATTAAATATCTTTTAATGACGATGTGAACAAAATTATTGACAACTAAGTCGATGTCATGGACAAATTGTTGAACCTTCTAGGTTCCAAACTCTTGTTTTGATGACTATGACCAAGACTTAGAACTAATATTTGTCCAAAATTGTTTGTGTTAAAACTTGCAAGTATACCAATTCCTTGAACTAGAATGATTAGAGAAGAATTTACTCTTAGCTCATTTTGAGTTAAAGGTTGAAAAACTCTAAGTATTAAAAGATGAGAATCAAAGCAAATTTAGCTAAACTGCCAACGGGTGTTATCCACTTTCAACACGCGTTGAGGACTGCTCAACGAAAGTTACTTCTTTCACAATAGGTGTTGGACAAGTGTTTCAGTACGAGCTATGCTATATGGATCTCGCCACGGGCGTTGTGATTTTGCCACAGGCATTATACAAGTGTTCAGGTATAAGCTATGCTCTCTAAACCTCATAATGGGCATCGTGATTTCACAATATGCGTTGAACTGGACCTTGCAACCAACATTTTACTTTTGCAACAAGCGTTGGAGAAGTGCTCTAATTTGAATAATGCTTTTTGGACCTCAAAACGGGTGTTGTACTATTGCAACCGACATTGAAAAAGTGCTTTAGTGTATGCCACACCTTCTAGACCTCCCAACAGTGTACACTCAAATAATCAATAACCATTAAGATGTTTCCAATGGGCATTGTGAAAATTCCAATAGGCCTTAAATCACTTCTACAGATTTTGTAAAATAGAGCAAAAGGAAAGTTACATTTTCTAAAATCAATAAGGGTTGAGCAAACTCCCACGGACATAGAGGTTAGAATCAACGACCATTGCTTATGTCGAACGACTATTGAAGAAAAAGTGAAATAAACAATTAAAAAAGTAAAATAAGGAACCTTAAACCAACTACTCTCAAACAACTAGTTCCAACAAGCATTTCAATGGGACCAACAACTGTTGAAGTTAAAAATTGACTTTCAACTACCTGTTTGCTTAAAATCAACAATGTTGTTACCTTACCAATAGGAGTGGAGTTTCTTCAATGGGTGTTTATTGCTTATAGCCATAATGTGATGTGACATCTCTTCTCTAATGGTTAGTTCCTTGTTTAGTCTATAAAAAAGAACCACTCTCAAAAAAAAAAAAAAAGGACAACTGTTCTATTAAGTGAGTAAGCCATTGTGAAAGCTTTTCTAAATAAAAAAGATTATTGCATAATGAACAAATAATGATCTAGCATCCAAAAGACATTTATTAATCAAATAAAACTTGAGAGTAACCTAAAATAGCCATCTTAAAAACTGAATTTGAAGGACATATTTCTCAAGAACTTTCTTTACTTCTTCATTCATATCAAGGTTACCTTATGAATGTACTTTGAGTATCTATTTTTGCTTGAGTGATAGTTTTTTCTTCTTCTAAAAGTGTAATAATCTCTTGGTTTGTAACTCAGAGTTGAGAGACTATTTGAAAGTACCTCTTATGATAGGTTTAAGGTAGTACCTAAAAACTACTTTGGGTTAAGGTTAAGTAGTACTTGTTGAACTACTTGTAAGAGGTTGATAATGTCTAAGAATCTATCACTTGTAAAGGCATGGTTAGTGCTCAAAATTACTTGTGTAAAGGTTATTGATAATACCTTAAGCTATCAAAATAGTGAAGGCTCTAAGGGAAATACTAGAGGGGAGGATGTAGGAAAGTTATGCCAAACTTTTATAAATCTTGTGTGTTAATTCTTCATCTTTTTTTGCATTTAGTTTGAATTTATAAAATCTGCCATTGCCCTATTCAAAATTCCTCTTATGTGGCACCAAGGGGCAACAATTAATATTAGAGTAGGTCTTTTGATTAAAGCCTAAGTGCACAAAGAAAAGATCATGACAAGTCATGAAGAATCATAATCCATCTACAAGCCTCCATTCTTCATAGGAAATGACTATGGTTACTAGAAGAAAATGATCTTGCTTGATAGTGAAACCATTAACTTATGGGACATTGTTGAGATAGGAAGAGAAGTTCAAACAAAGCTAGTTGGAGATGTTCCTGTAGTAAAGCCAAAGAATGAGTGGATTGCTAGAGAAAAGAAGACAAACCTAAAGAACATAAGAACAATGCATGCTCTTTTTTGTGCAATCTATAAGTCTCAGTATGTTAATCTGTAAATGTGTACATCAACCAAAAAAATATGGGATACATTGCAAACTCAACATGAAGGAACTAGTGAAGTAAAAAAGAAAAAGATACAAATGCACACATACATGTATGAAACATTTATATGCCAACCTAGTGAAATAATTACTGAAATGTACAATAGATTCATAGACAATGTGGGCACTCTAAAGACTTTGGGGAAGTCATATACAAATGAGGATGTGATAGTAAAAATTTTGAGAACACTTCTGAAAGATAAGTGGAAAGGTAAGAAGACTACTATAGAGGAAGCCAAAAAACTAAAAGTCGATGAGCTTAGGAGAAAGTTATTGGCACATGAGATCGCTCTTAAGAAGCTTACTGAAAACCTAGGGATGAAAAGGAAAGATTTGGCATTGTAAACTAAAGATGGCAGTGAAGATGATCATCTTGCCTTCATTACCAACCAAATAAAGAAATTCCTTTCAAACAAAAAGGGTAGAAAGGTAAACATCTATAAGAATAAAGGCACCAAGAGTCAACTCACTTGCTATGGATGCAATGAAAAAGAGTATATACAATGAGATTGTCCTAAGATCAAGAAAAACATGCCCCATTCTAGAAAATACACCTCCAAGAAAGGAAAGGAAGTGTACAAAGTCACTTGGGATGACACCAATGATTTTGAACCTGATGAAGATAAAACAAGAAAGGAATTTGCCAACCCTTGTCTCATGGTAATTGGCGAGCAATAAATGAATCTTCAAATGAACTCACATCCAGTAGTAACAGTGATAGTGATGATGACAAAGAGTTAAATCCTTTTGACTCCTACTTTAGAGATAAGTTGTACTCTATAATTACCAAATTCACTATGAACATCGAGACGCTCACGTCCAATATCTCTTCTCTTCAAAAAGAGAACAAATCATCAAAAGAAAGTGTTAAGAGTAAAAAAAAAAAAAACTCTAGCTAAGGAGGTAGAGTTTCACAGATGAAAACCTTAAACTAAAGGAAAATCTCAACAAGTTTACTAAAGGAAAGAAAAAGTTGGACTCCATCCTTGAGGCTCAAAGGAGTCCATCCATTAAATATGGATTAGGTTACAATGTCACTACTTCAATGGCTCTTTTCACTTCTCAAATAGTCTTTGTTAAGGGCAAAAAGAATAATGTTTCTAACTGTGTTATGAAGCAAAAAGTTTTCAAAAAGGGAAATGCCATTAATAATGACTTAAAAGGAAAGTCTCAACGTAATCAGACACAATTGAGAAATGCTTCCCCTAGAGCAAATTATGCTTACATGCATCACTCTTACAAGCTGTTGGACTAGGATAGTTAACCCAAGTCTTGGACCTCTTTTGATCTTGACAAAGGAGATTGATCATGTCTAATATTTCAAATAAGTGCTATTTTGCAGCCTTTAGTTTTTATCTAAAGTTGGAAGTTGGATGAAGCTCGAAATTTCTCAAGTATGAAAAATGACTTCTAAATCGCGATTGCTACTCTGTATTTGCGACTGCAATATATGAAGAAGCATTGCTAGAAAGCAGATAGGTGAAATCGTGGAGCCATTCTTGACTGTGATTCATCCAAATGACAGTCCAAAATTGACAGATGAAATCGTGGTGTGTGTCATGCCCTAGTCGCGATCGCGAATTTCGAAGTGACTCAGGAGGGAAGCAAGTCCACAGTCACAACATGACACGTGTTCCAGCAGACCGTTGGAAGTTAAAATTTGCGAAGGCATCTTATTAGTAGCAACCATGAATTGTGAAGAAGAAGATAACCATTTTTGGTAGACGAATTCGTGTTCTATGTCACGTCCTGTACAAGAAATCTTGCGACCGCGACTTATGAAAGTAGGTAAAAGAGCAACAACTATATTTTTCTGGTGAACTAATCAGAAGCTGCCACGTGGACTAGCCGTTTGACACAAACGAGATTTCCCTTTAGAAATTTAGATTTCATGACCGCTAATGAGTAGTAGCGACCGCAAATTGAGATTGTCAAGCATTTAATGTAGAATCTGTCAAGCATGTCTCAAAGATTTGATGAGCTATGTTCTGCAACATCTCTTTGGTGAAGTTTGGCTATAAATACTCCATCAAACAGCCATGAAAAAGGTTGCTAAGAAATTTATTACAAGTAATTAAAGCTCTCAATCTTTGCTGCTCATTTCCTTTAATTTTCTTTATGAAATTGTAAGTGTTAGGTGTGAGCATTAAACACCAAGTTGTAAGGTTGTAGTGTTAACCTGTAAAAATACTTCAAGAAAGGTTTAAGTGTGAGCCTAGTGAAACACTTGAGTGAGGTTATGTGTTAGCCTAAAAACACATTGTTGTAAGGTTGTGTGT
>CATIWR010125205.1:0-11465 GCA_949677035.1 Omphalea diandra | reverse complement strand
TTCTTCCTCATCTTCACTTGAGTCATCATCCTAAGTGACGGAGAAGCTTTTCTTCTTCTCTTTATCCCATCTCTTCTTTTTCTTTATCTTCGAACATTCATGCTTCATGTGCCCTTGTTTGGCACATTCATAGTATGTGACATCATTTGTTCTTTTTTTTTTTTTTTTGACTTTGGGCAGATTTCTTGAAGACTATTCTTTCTTTTCTTCTCCTTATGAAGAGTTCCCATTTGGTGACATACATCTCCAAATGGCTTGACTTCACTAGAGTTGTGCCTTCATGATAATTCTCTAGAGTCTTCCATATGGCATGCGTGGTTAACAATGTTGCACTCTCCCAATCTCTTCTTTAGAAAGTGAGCTTAGGAGAATGGCCATTGCCCTCTTGTTCTTGCCATTTGACTTATGGTGAGCTTCAACCCATTCATCCCTTGGGATTAATTCTTTATTGCCATCCATAACTCTGGTCGAAGGCTTTCATTCCTTGATTACCACGTCCCAAAGGTCCACCACATCTATGTCAAGATAGATCTCCATCCTATACTTCCAATGAGTATAATCGGTTCCATCAAAATATGGTCTTAGGTGTGGGTAGATTGCTTCTTGTGCCATGATCTTGTTTCACCCAATGAATGTTTGATTTGTGAAAACTTTACTTTGATACCACTTGTTGTCCCTTGGCACCAAGAAGGGGGGTTGAATTGGTGTATAAAAATTTCAAAGACCAAGAAGAGAGGAAGAAGAATGAATAGAATAGAGACTATGATTTATAGTGGTTCGGGTATAATCGACCCTATGTCCACTCCTCAATTTACCAATTGGGTATTTTACTATCTCAAGGTGTTTTCAAGCTCACACCCAACTTGTGTTTTAATGGCTCACACACAACCTTACAACAATGTGTTTTTAGGCTAACACACAACCTTACAATAATGTGTTTTTAAGTTGACACACAACCTCACTCAAGTGTTTCACTAGGCTCACACTTAAACCTTTCTTGAAGTGTTTTTACAGGCTAACACTATAACCTTACAACTTAGTGTTTAATGCTCACACCTAACACTTATAATTTCATAAAGAAAATTGAAGAAAAAGAGTAGCAAAGATTGAGAGCTTTAATGACTTGTAATAAATTTCTTAGTAACCTTATTCATGGCTGTTTGGTGGAGTATTTATACCTAAACTTCACCAAAGAGACGTTGCAGAACATAGCTCGCCAAATCTTTGAGACATGATTGACAGATTCTACATTAAATGCTTGACAGTCTCAATTTGCAGTCACTACTACTCATTAGCGGTCACGAAATCCAAATTTATGAAGGAAAATCTCGTTTGTGTCTAACGGCTAGTCCACATGGCAGCTTCTGATTAGTTCACTAAGAAAATATAGTCGTTGCTCTTTTACCTACTTTTAGAAGTCGCAGTCGTGAGCTTTCTTGTACAGGACGCGACAGAGGACGCGAATTCATCTGCCAAAAATGGATATCTTCTTCTTCAAGATTCTCGATCGCTACCAATAAGAAGCCTCCATGAAATTTGACTTTCAACAGTCTGCTGGAACACGTGTCATGTTGTGTCTGTGGACTTGCTTCCTTTTTGAGTCAGTTCAAAATTTGCGGTTGCGACCAGGGCGTGACACACACAGTGATTTCATCTGTCAATTTTGGACGCCTTTATTTGGATGAATCGCGGCTGAGAATAGCTCCATGATTTTGCCTGTCTGCTTTCTGGCAATGCTTCTTTACATATCGCGATCGCGATTTAGAAGTCACTTTTCATACTTGAAGATTTTTGAGCTACATCCAACTTCCAATTTAGATAAAACCTAAAGGCTACAAAATAACACTAATTTGAAATATTATACATGATCAATCTCCTTTGTCAATATCAAAAAAGGTCCAAGACTTGGGTTAACTACCTTAGTCCAACATCAACCATATTCACTCAACATGAATCTTTAGAGTTAACTATTATGATATGCCTCACAACATCACTAGTGCGATAAGCGTGGACTTATTATAATAGACCTTCCAAACTTTCAACCATGGCCTCTCTTAATAATCCAAAAACCCTGAAAACTCACAACTAATCCAACATACTAGACAACACACCCCCAACCAGCTTTTCGGTCCTTACTTCCCTCTCAACAAACTTAGCCTCTAACTTTGTTAGCACCCCATATCTTGATCCCCAAACTATTGCCCATTTTATCACTACTTATGCAAATTTCATGGCAATATTTAAAAAGACTGAGTAGGCGCTAGCGCGAAAAGAACCTACAGTTGCCCCACAAACCATCATTGTTAAGCCACGACACTTACTACCTCCACTAGTTTGATAAGAATAAGCAAAAAATCTGGTTCATTAGAGGGAAAGAACAGGCACAATAAGACATACAATCATGTAGATGAATCCTCATACAAACTAGAAGAAGGTCGAACCTCCCACGTGGAAAGCACTAACTAGGAAGAAGATGCCTTTGCAAAAAAGGTAATGGAGGTGATCAATCAGATAAAAGGCAAGGAGTACTTCATGCTCAACTATCACTCTTATGATCATAATCCTCTAGCTGCGGAGGTAAGAGCTGAGCCAGTCCCTACAAATTTAAGCTACCTCCAATTGACAACTATGATAGAATAACTGATCCTAGAAGTCACTTTTATAAGTTCTAATCTTGACTAAAAATCTATAACTACTTAGATGCCTTTCTTTGTAAAATTTTCCCTACTACCCTAGAGGGGGTATTATAGGATTGGTACCAAGACCTAATGTATGGCTCCATCCACAATTTCATTTAGCTCTCATAATGTTTTGTAGCCTAGTTTGTATCAGCCATCTCACAAGTGAAGATTTCCTCTATCATATATAAGGTTATCAGGGAAAAAGGAGAGTCATTGCATGACTACCTAGCCAAATTTAACTGGGAAGCCATGCAAGTGAATAATCCCAGCCATGAAATAGCAGCAGATGCAATGATCCAAAAACTACAAGAACTTAGGACTTTTTGATTTTCTCAGTATTAACCCTCTTAAAAATTTTTATGAGTTGATGGAAAGAATTAATCGATTCATCCTCTTGGATGACAATTTAGGAACTTACTCCCATGGCTTATGTAAAAAAGGGAAGAAAGTGGGTGAAGAGATAACAGGAATGGAAGGCCACGATCAAGCCACAATGACTAGAACAATAGCCTAGCTTAGTACTACACTCCACTCACAACCAATAGGAGCGAGGTCCTTCATTATATCAAAAAAATACGAGAATGAATCCACTTCCCTAGACCATTAAGAGGCTCGACCACTAAAAATAAAGGCAGATATTACAGCTTCTATAGGGACAATGGCCATGATACAAAAGAATGTAGGGACTTGAAAAATGAGATTGAACAGCTACTCCAGCAGGGTAAACTCAACCAATTTAAAAAGTGAGTAGCCCTAAAAGAGAATAGGCATAAGCCGCAGTAAGAAGATAGACACCAAGACAAAAGGCCCAACATTATATAGTATGTAGGGGTAGTTAATGTCATAACAAGAGGAACCACCAAGGGCGATAGTTCCACCTTAAGGAAAAGGTAGATCCATAAAATATACTTAATGAATAGTAAAAAATACCACAAAGCTAATGTTTGCCCTATCACTTTTTCTATAGCAGATGATGATAGAAAACTCAACACTCCCTATGCAGACACCTTAGTAGTTCAAGGCCAAATTGAAAAATTATTGGTAAAGTTAATCTTGGTGGATGATGGCAATTTAATCAATATGATGACTGCGAAAACTTTCAAAGCACTTGAGTTGGATTTTAAAAGGTTGTATTTAATATGAACCCCTTTAACCAGGCTCAGCAGAACTAAGATTAATGTCATGGGATCCATCAAATGGAACATGGAGATGGGAGACACAGACATCATAAAAAAGTTTAGAGCCATCTAAATGGTAGTAGACATCCTTTTCGCATACAATGTTATCATTAGATGACCGATCCTATATGGCATAACATGCACTTACATCAGATACCTCACAATGAAGAGTTTGACTAAATGAGGTGTGGCAATTGTCAGAGGAGGTCAAAAGATTGCATAAGAAACATACATAAACATCCTCAAAGAGGTAAGCCATGTTGTTTCTTTTAAACCATTAGACTTTGTTCTTAAGAACACTCTTAAAAATGTCAAACTAGTAGCATATTTGAAACATTTGCCAGTTAGGAAAATTGAGTTCTTCGCATTCAAATAGAACTCATAAAGTCAGTATAAAGGGATATTAGCTCTACTCTCCTTGATACACTCCACACATTTGTCTAGTCTCCTTTAGACTTTATTAGGATTGACCCTTTGATTATTGTTTGCAAGCTTAATATTTATAGCTCAAGAAAAACATTCGAATAAAAGCAGAGAAACTATATGCCCAAGCATCAAAATGCCATAGCCAAGGAGGCATGCAAACTGTTCCATGATGGTTTCATCCAAGAGGTATAGTATCTAGATTAGCTGGCTAATGTTGTGTCAGTAAAAAAAAAGTCGAACAAAAAGTGGAGAATGTGTGTTGATTTCACAGATCTTAATAAAGCTTGCTCGAAGTTCAATTACACTTTGCCTAACATAGATCAACTCATCGACTCTACAACTATATATGAGCTATACAGCTTCATTGATGCATCAACAAGGTATCACCAAATCCAGATGTTTGTGCTAGATAAGGAGAAAATAAGCTTCATAACCTATGAAAGCACCTACTATTACAAAGTCATACCCTTTGGACTCAAGAATGTTAGGACCACATTTCAAAGATTGGTAAACCACATGTTCAAAGACTAGATCAGTAAAATGGTGGAAGTTTACATAGATGACAAGATTATAAAAAGCCATTGAGTCGAAGACCATACAAATGACCTAAGAGAAGCCTTCAAAATCTTCAACTAGCACAATATAAAGCTCAATTTAGACAAGTGCGCCTTTAGAGCCTAAACTGGTAAATTCCTTGACTTTATAATTTTCTAAAGAGGAATTGAGGCTAATCTTGAGAAAATCAAAGCGATCATAAACATGAACCACCTTAGATAATCAATGAAGTTTAAAAGCCTAACAGAAGGATCACGACCCTATAAAGATTCATCTCTTCATCAACTCAATGATGTTTGCCTTTTTATAACATTAAGATACCTTAAAAAGTTCAAGTGGAATGATGAGTGCCAAAAAGCCTTTGAAGAACTAAAAACATTCTTTGGCTTGCCTCCTTTACTAAGTCACCCTCTATAGGACGAACTTTTTTGTTTATACCTAATAGTAACCAAAGATATGGTTGCCTCAGTCCTAATTAGGGAAGAAGAAATAGAACAAAAGCCAATCTATTATGCTAGCAAAGTCCTTAAAAGGAGTCGAGCTGAACTGCTTTATGCTAGAGAAGTTGGCTTATGCATTAGTTAGCTCAACGCCATAAAGTTGGAACATTACTTCCAAGCCCACAACATAATGGTATGCATAAATGAACCCTTAAGGAAGATATTACAAAAGGTAGAAACTTCAAGATGAATAGCAGAATGGGCAATCCGACTTCGTGAATTTAATATCGAATTTGAACCAAGGGCAGCCATAAAGGCTCAAGTCTTATCAGATTTTATAGCTAAGCTAACATGTGGGGAACAAAAGCTCAAATAGACTAAGGAAAAATAAGGGTGAAAATTGTACATTGATGGAGCCTCAAGTACAAAAGGAGCAAAAGTCGAAATAATCTTACAAGGAACGAATAGAATTACTATCAAATATACAATCAAACTAAAGTTTCAAGTTGCCAATAATGTGACAGAATATAAAGCCTTAATAATCTAGCTATAACTATCGTAAGAAGTTTGAGCTAAACTCCTCATCATACATATGATTCATGATTAGTGGTCCAACAGCTCCTCGAGCAATATGCCATTAAGGGACCTGTTATGCTCAAGTATGTCAAGCACACAAAACACCTATTAACATATATAGAGATGAAAAGAGGAAGCTGAACACTGGAATAAATCCCTCAGGAGAATAACAAAGAGACAGACTCCTTAGATAAGCCGATGGCATATCCTCAAGCAACACTGCTTGAAGAGTTTTGATGGAAAAAAATGGCTTCAGCCCAACACCTTATAGTTGTTGAACACAACTATCATAGTTAAGGAGGACAATTGGATGACCCTATTCATCAGATACTTAAAATACAAATAACTCCCCATTGAGCTAAAAGATGTTCAACCCATCATCAATAAGGTAACTAACTACTCTAAGGAAGATGGAATCTTATATAAGCGATCCTATAGTCAACTACCTAGCTTAGGAACATCTCTACAAAAGATGAAAATTATGTACTTAAAGAAATTCATGATGAAATTTATGGAGCTCACAGAGCTTCTAGTACTTTAGTTCAGAAAATAGTCATAGTCAGGTATTTTTGGCACAATGTTCAATGATGCTAAGTAGTTCGTTCAAAAATATGATGCTTACCAAAAGCATGCCCTCATCCCTCGATAGCTAGCAGCAAAGTAACAACCCATAAGTTCGATATGACCTTTTTCTTAGTAGGGAATAGACATCATTGGGCCTTTCTCACAGACTTAAGGCTAAAAAAATTCATGGCAGTAGTCATAAATCACTTCTCTAAATAGCCCAAAGTTGAAACGCTAGCTACAATCACCTCTGCAAAAAATTTTGACTTCTTAAAAAATAACATGGTCTATCAGTTTGGTATTTCAAAAGTATTCATCACAGATAATTAAAAATAATTTGACTATGAATAGTTTTGCTCCTATTGTGTTGGGCTAAACATCAACCTTTGGTTCACCTCAGTAGCTCACCCATAAATAAATGGCACGATAAAGGCAACTAAAAAAATAATCTTATAAAGAATCAAGAAAAGATTAAATGATGTAGGAGGAATCTGGGTAGAATAGTTTAACCATATTCTTTGGGCATTTAGGACAACACTGAGAATAACAATAGGCCAAACACCCTTTTCTTTAGTATACGAAGTCGAAGTGGTGATTCTCGTAGAAATTGGTCTTTCCTTATACAGAGTCTTTCATCACAATTCTTAGCAGAATGATGAAGAACTTCGCCTCAGCTTGGACCTTCTAACATAAAAATAAGAAGAAGTGACCATCCAAGTTACAATCAATAAAGAGTAGCTCGATTCCATAATAGAAGAGTTAAGAACTGAGCCCTGAAAGAAGGTGACATAGTGCTCCATAAAATAGACAAAGCTCAAGAAGAAGCTGAGGTAAGCAAGCTTGGTGCTAACTAGGAAGCCCCATACAAAGTGATTAAGGTAAGAGGTCCTATAACATACAAGCTGAAAATTATGGAAAAAAAAGCTCATGCCTCGTACATGAAACATGGAAGCGTTGATGAAATACTTCATATAAGTAGGCTCTGCTACCTATCTTCTATAAATTACTTATCTTTTATCTAATAAAAATAAAGCTGCCTGTGGATGTAGGCAAATTGCCAAACCATATAAAAATTCTTGTCTTGTGAATGTCCCTTTATATTTTATGTCCAACCACTAATGCACCTCGCATAATAATGCATTAAGCTAATCCACCTTATGGATTAATCAAGTTTTATCATGTACCAAACTAATCTATCTTATATAATAATCAAGTTTGATGATGTACGGAGCTAATTTCTATCATGTATATCATGTACCAAGTTAATTGATCCTGTGTATTAATCATTTTTTAATGAGCTAATAAGCCATAAAGACATCCAACATAAGCGTTTAAGTATTTATTGCATAAACACAAACATCAACAAGCAAAGACATTATAAGAAAGCATAGTGATAATAAAGTAAAGGTTTTTCATTAACTTAGAACAAATTTTTTACGAAAAAAAAAAATAATAATAACTAAGTTACAAGAAAATGCCTAAACATTTGCCTTGAGCTCTTTCTAATCTTTTTCATCATCATCATCCCCTAGCAAAACATCACTAATATAATTAAAGTCTAGATTTAGATGTGTTCTTGCCAGGGTCCGTTGCATTTTTTTCATTATGTCCAAAGTACATGGAGGACATTTCTTTAAGAGTTGATGTCAGAACAACAACCTCTTTCTCTAACTAATCCTTAACATCTTGACTAAGCTCGATGTTCTTTTTCCTAACCTCTTCCAATTTGATATTTTTCTTTCTCAACTCTTCCTCTTGGGTAGACAACTCGACCATATGCACCTTAGTAACATTCATCTTCCCTTAAGTCTTACTAAGTAGGTTTGCCAAGGTGGTAACTTACTTTAGCATGTCCTCATGCTCCTTAGATGAAGAATTAAAAGAATTACAAGCCATTTCTAGCATAGTCTCCAAATTGATGAAGATCTTGAATTCCTTCTCTGCAATCTTAAGTCACATAGCTAAGGTTGCTTCAATTGTTACTGTCTGAACAAGAAAAGAAATAACCAACTTCAAATCCTCACAAACACTTGGAAAAATTTTAAAATCTATATCTCACTTAGATACTTTAAGGTTGAGCATTTATGCATAAGCACCAACTCCTCATTAATAAGGTGTTCGAACCTCTTCTCGTTATTTAGCAGGAGACAGATCTCGTCAAGGGTTTTACTAACTACCCTGTTACTCAGAGAACAAGGCTCACACTTGCTCTTTAAAAACCCACACAAGTCGGGACACCAACTCGAGTTCGTAGGGAGCATAAACAACTCCTCTTTCAAGTCAAATTCTATTATCTCTACCTGAGGCTACTTGGTCACTAGCCCCTCGGTATGTGTCACCTCATCAACTATAGGAGTAGAAACTAAGATAGGTTCTTGATTAAGAGTACTACTCGAATTACTATCCTGCTTTATTTTGGTTGCGATTGCCTCATCTAAATAGCATTTCTTTTCACGCTCTTCACTCAAACCCTAGGTTATTTCCTAGCTCTTACAATAGCCTCAATAGCTTGGTCAACTTTTATCTCACCATCTCCACCTTTAAAGCTTCCATATCCATCTTTACAAAATAAAAATTAATAAGCATGAAGTTCCACCACGATAAAATAAAATTATTGGAATTGGCCCGAGCTGGAAGATATTTCTCTATCAGTCTTCTTAGATTGACAGGATCCTCAACCAAGGCTTGAAGTTGTTCAACTTGCTTTACATATCACTTGATAGGTACCGAACTGCATTCCTACTTGTCTCTACTCACCCACTTTGATGAAAAACCCACCTCTTCTTTGCAAGTGACAATGAAGAACTTGTCTTTCCATCCTTTTATGGAAGAAGGATAATGGTTGAACATTGTCATACTAGCCTTAGCAAATATGTACCAATGATCTTCTCTTGCTTGGTCCTTCTCCACAAAAAAGGACCTTGCCACTTCAGCTGAAAGATTCATCTTCTTTTTTGAGCTAGAAGATGTAGCCCTACTAACATCCTTACCCCATTTAGTGTAATTTATGATATAGTAAGACCAAAACCACTCAGAAGATTATGGATAAATTATGGCTTAGGAAACCTAAAACTGGCTTTCAAATTTTCTTCATAGAGCATAAATTGGTTACACTTGAGTGAAGAAAAAAATATCAAGTATGGGTTTGGTACACCTAGCTCATACTAGAGCAGAATGTTGTATTTTAGTTGAATCTTCACTAAGCACTGTTCGTTATATCCACTACTCGAGGATTCATTCTCCTAGTCTTCAATGGCTCAAGGTAGGGACTCTTAAAGACTAACTTGGAATTTATGTTGCTAGGATTCACATCATCTTCTGAATGTCATCCTTCTTCCATTTCCTCATATTTTTCTCTATCTAAATCTTCACCTTCACTCACATCTCCTCCCTCTGTCCTTTTGATCATCTTCCATTACCCTCACCTCCTCTCCATCTATTTCATCCAGTGATCTTGTGGTCTCCCTTAATGACAAAGTATCAGGAAGGGTATCTGGCACCATATCAACATGAATTAAGGCAATGGGAACAATGTTCTCATGAATTTGGGAATCCATTTTTAAGTTTTTTTGCTAAATAAAATAGCAAAACAAGAAGAAGAAAAAAAAGAAGAATGTCTCACCTCTTAAACAGTAAAAACGCCCTTAAAAAAACTTTGAAGAATCTTGTAGTAGTAAATCTCTCATAATAATTTCTTCACTGAAAGAAAATGTAAAATCGAAACTTAATACAGAACCAACCACCATTTATAGACTTACAAGGCAAATACGAACGATCTAAGGCTAGTAGAACCCTCTTCATCTAACGACCTTAATCTTTGCTATCAAAATGCATATACCAAAGGCCCATTGAATATGTAATACGTGTCCAAATGCATTAATAAAATTCTTAGTTTCAAATTTCAAATTCCCTTTAGGACATTTGTTGTCCCTAGGCACTAAGAAGGGGGGTTGAATTGGTGGATAAAAATTTTAAAAACAAAGATAAAGGGAAGAAGATAGAACAATAGAGACACAAAGAATTTATAGTGGTTCGGGCAAAATTGACCCTACGTCCATTCTCCAATCACTCAATTGGGTATTTCACTATATCAATGGTGTTTTCAAGCTCACACCCAACTTATACAACTTGTGTTTTGATGGCTAACACACAACCTTACAATAAAGTGTTTTCTAGGCTAACACAAAACCTTACAACAAAGTGTTTTCTAGGCTAACACAAAACCTCACTCAAGTGTTTTAATAGGCTCAGACTTAAACCTTTATAAAAGTGTTTTTACAAAACCTTAAAACTTGGTGTTTAATGCTCACACCTAACACTTATAAAGAAGATGAAGAAAATGAGTAGCAAAGATTGAGAGCTTTTATCACTTGTAATAAATTACTTAGCAACCTTCTTCATGGTTGTTTGGTGGAGTGTTTATAGCCAAACTTCACCAAAGAGACGTTGCAGATCATAGCTCATCAAATCTTTGAGACATACTTGACAGATTTTGCATTTAATGCTTGTCAGGATGAAATCGTGGTCGCTACTGCCTTTCGCGGTCGCGAAATCCAAATTCTTCAAGGGAAACCCTGTATGTGTCTAACGACTAGTCCACGTGGCAGCTTTTTATTAGTTCATCAAGAAAATATAGTCGTTGTCTTTTACCTACTTTCAGAAGTCGCGGTTGCGAGTTTTCTTGCACAGGCCGCGACATAGGACGCGAATCCATCTACCAAAATGGTTAACTTTCTTCCACAGGGATCGCGGTCGCTACCAGCAAGATGTCTCTGCAATTTTTGACTTCCAACAATCTTTTGGGACACTTGTCAAGCTGTGGTTGTGAACTTACTTCCCTCTTGAATTTCTTTGAAATTCGCGGTCACGACTCAAACGAGACTTATACCGCGAATTCATCTGTGTCAATCTGACTTCTTTCTTTCCAAGGATCACGGCCGAGAATGGCTCTGCGATTTTGCCTGCTTGATTTTCAGCATGTCCTAACATGAGTCGCGGTCGCGAATCCTAGATCGCGATCGCGATTTACATGTCACTTTGGAGTT
>CATIWR010125182.1:0-15109 GCA_949677035.1 Omphalea diandra | reverse complement strand
ATATATATATATATATATATATATATATATATATATATATATATATATATATATATATAAGGATTAGAGTTTTTAATGGTTACATCTGATGGTTATTATTTTTATAATTAATTATATATACTTATAATTTTCAGTGTAAATATTAATTACAAATTATAATAATAATAATCGTTAGATTTTTAATCTAAAAATGCAGTAACCATAGGTGAGTTTTAAATTAATAAAATAATATGCAATGCAAATGTCTAATTTTAAATTAATATATAAATAATAAATGATTATTATTTAATATGAATATTAAATTATTGATATTTGAAGAATATGAATTATTTTCTGGAATATGATATGGGTTGGCAGACCCAGCACATGAGGCAAAGACAAAAAGGCTTCTGTTTTGATGCTAATGTAAGAAAAATGATTTTCATATGGGGTTTTCTCATTTTGATTCTTATCACTTTGGGACCAAAAGAGTTTTTGTTGAAGAAAAGAAAGAGCCGACAAAATATCAACAGAGTTTTTGTAGCCATACC
The DNA here is from genome assembly GCA_949677035.1 of Omphalea diandra. Taxonomy (NCBI): domain Eukaryota; kingdom Viridiplantae; phylum Streptophyta; class Magnoliopsida; order Malpighiales; family Euphorbiaceae; genus Omphalea; species Omphalea diandra. Next base: position 14,579 of record CATIWR010125182.1, on the reverse strand, counting down.
CACAGGGTTTTTGCTTTCAAGATCATATTTCTTTTTTTATATTTAAAATATAATTTTTGAGATTAATTTTTTATATTTTTATTTATTTTCTATATTATTTTATTTTATATCTAGATTTCTTGGTTCAGTTTATGTATTTATGATTATCAATTTTGAAAAATTATAATAAACCCTCTAATAAAAATTTAAATAAATCCCATGATAGTAACATAAATTTATTAGATCCCATTTAGTTGAATTTTTAATAAAAATTCAAATGAATCCATACGAATTCCAGCTATTAATATTCATACAACTGATTTTTTTTTTTTAATTTCTGATTTTCACGAATCAAAATGACAACAAAGGAAATTAATCATAGTGATATTTATTCCAAACAACTAATGAAGTTCATAGCCAGGAAAGGCCTTATGGATCTATTTATCTTCTTGAGAGATTATCTGCAGTAAAGAATTGAAATGTTTAGCAGCAATCCCATCTGGTCCAGCAGCCTTTGGCAAGACATCTTTGAGGGCACTGCTAGCTCTCTTATTTCCTTACCTTTTTCCTGTTGGAATATGATTTCCAAGCACTTGAGCATCCCATCTTTTTTTATTATTCCACTCTCAACGTTCACACCAATCCCCCACACTTTCTCCACCATTACCGCGTTCAGGTGATTATCTACCCATAATGGCCTACATATCAATGGCACTCCTTGCGAAATACTCTCCAGAACAGAATTATATCCGCAATGATTAACAAAAACACCTATAGAAGGACGTTCCAGGACTTGCCTTTGTGGTGCCCATGCGACACCTTTCCTATTCTTTCAAGAAATCCATTTGGCAAACAATTCTTTAAATTTTCCCTTAGAGACCAGAGAAATGGAACACCGCTAGCTTCAAGCGCTTCCGCTAATGCCACAAGTTCCTGACCGAGGAGAACAAGCCATTTGGCAGGGAGATTCTGAAATTGCGGAGGCTTGGTTCGATCAAGCTGCAGAACATTGGAAAAAAGCTATAGTGCTTACTCCCGTAAATTATATTGAAGCGCAGAATTGGTTGAAGATCACAAGGCGTTTCAAATGAGATAAGAGCACTCTTTTTGTGTTTATTATTTTATTTTATATTTAATTTGATTTAATATTTTTTTAGTTTTAGTATTTGTTATATTTTCATATTTCTTATAACTATAACAAATTTGTTATTGTTGTAATTAATTGTTTGTTATCCCTATTAGTCAAATAAAACTAATCATTTTTCTGAGAAGAACCAATTAAAGAATTTGATTATATACCATCTAAGAGCATCCATTTTCATCTAGTATTTCATAGGAATAAACGATATACAGATAAAAACATAAACAGTAAAAAATGTATAATTTCTATATTTTTCTATATTTTCTTTTCAAATGAAAACAAAAAAAAAAAAAGACACCTTTGAATCCTTAAATATAGAATAAATATTGGAATGACTCTTAGCAATGACTATGACCTCTCATCTGATTTGGAATAGAGTAATAGGAATATGTTCTCTATACAGTAAAACATACACTAGTCTTGGCTAGAAACTATTAATTTAAATAGGAATGCACTAGGTTGCACAAAAAAATTGTTTTTGCATTAATTAAAAGCCTAGAAAGGTTCATTTAGCACCTCATGGCTATCCAAACACTTGCCTCAGAGCGACTTTCAGATCATACTTGCTTTAATGAATAACTAAAGAAACTAGATAAATGGGAGACAAAAGAGAAATAAACTAATTAAATTATAAATATCTCTCATACGTTTAGGTTCACTAATTACTTTTACTTTACTTGACTATTGGCGGTTCTCTTATATGTGTTGTCCGGAAAGAGAAGAACTCAATGATTATTCGTTTGCTAGAACCAGAAGTAAAAATTTTGGTAGATAGGGATCCCATCAAAACTTCTTTCACAGAATGAGCCAGACTTGGTCATTTCTCAAGAACAATAGCTAAAGGACCTGATATTACAACTTAAATCTAGAACCTACATGTTGATGCTTACGATTTCGATAGTCATACCCGTGATTTGGAGGAGATTTCTCAAAAAGTATTTAGTGCTCATTTCAGGCAAGTCTCCATCATATTTTTTTTGTTGAGTGGCATGTATTTCACGGTGCTCCTTTTTCCAATTATGAAGCATGGCTAAGTAATCTTACTCACATTGGACCCAACGCCTAAGTGGTTTGGCCAATAGTGGGCTAAGAAATATTGAATGGTGATGTGGGTGAGGGTTTTCGAAGAATATAAATAACCTTCGATTTTTTTCATATTTGGAGAGCATTTGGAATAACTAGTGAATTACAACTGTATTGTACCATAATTGACACATTGGTCATTGTAGCATTAATGCTTTTTGCTGGTTGGTTCCATTATCACAAAGCTGCTCCAAAATTGGCTTGTGTTGGACCAGATTGGTCAATCCTAAGTCAAAGATCTCTTTTGATCTTGACAATGAAGATTGATAGGTACTACTATCTTGTTTTAAGTGTTGTTTTTGTAGTTTTTAAGTTAAGTTTTGCATTGAAAGTTGGATGAAAGTCTAAATCTCTAGCATTGAGTAAGACATCCAAATTCACTATCAGGAACTTTTAAATTGCGACCATAACCTTGCAACAAGGATGGATGAACTTGGACAAGATGAATTCGCGAAGCAAATCGCAGCCGTTATCCAACCAAAGAAGACTTGAATGTCATACAGAGATGTTCGCGGTGGTGTTCGCGTTTTGAGTCGTGACAGTAAATTTTATAGCTGATTGGAGGGAACCAAGTTTGCAACTATAACATGCCAAGTGTCCAAGGTGATCGTTACAATATCAAAATTTGCTAGGGCGAAAAACCTGTTAAGACTGCGACCTATGAAAATTATTTCTCCTCACCAAATAGAAGGATTCATGGTCCCTATCACGTCTAAGAAAGATCTTGATTCGCCATTTTTTGGTTGGTTAGACAAACACAATGACTATATTTCTTAGAATGCCAATAACATCACGCCACGTGGACTGACCGTTAGACACAAAACAAAGTTTTCTACCATAATTTCGGTCTTCCTAGTGTAAATTAGAAATTCACATCCGTGAAATGTCAGTCACAACTGCGACATCAGTTTGACAAACATTTAATGCAAACCTTAGAGATTTAGACATAGTTTGTTAGTAACATCTCTTTGGTGGTTGTTGCTTACAAATACTGCACCAAACAAACATGATGCAAGAGAATTTCATTGACTATAGCCAAACTCTTGAAAATTTACCTCACAACTACTTATTCTTTGTATGTGAGTTATTGTTATTTGGTGTAAACATTAAACACCATTGTAATTGGGTTTGAAAGTTAGCATATCTATTAAAACTCTTGTAATAGGTTTCAGTGTCAACTTTTGTGAAAAACACTTGAGTGAGGTTTTTGTGTGAGTCTTGAAACATAAATTGTAAGGTTGTATGTAAGCCATTAAAACACATTGTACAAGTTTGGTGTGAGTTTGGAAACACCACTTTGAGTTAGTGAAACACCCAATTGTAAAGAATTGGGGAGTGAATATAGGGTTTGTTAATACCCAAACCACTAAAAATATTGTGTGTTCTTTGTTTCTACTTTCACCCAATCTTCATTCACTTTATCTTCCCTTCAATTTTTTTAGATTCCCACCAATTCAACCCTTTTTCTTGGTACTCAAAGGCCAATAAATGGTATCAGAGTGAAGTCTCAGTTCAAACCTTAACTGTGTGAGAAAAGATCAATGGCATAAGAAGAAATAACACCTATCTCAAGCCATATTTTGATGGATCTGACTATACAAATTGGAAGTATGTGATGGAGATATACTTGGACAACGATGTGATGGATCTTTGGGACAATGTGGCAAAAAAGTAGAAGCCACTTGCTAAGGTGGTTGATTGTAGTGAAGAATTGATCCTAAAGGAACAATAGGTTAAAGCTCACAGGAGATCTAATGGAAGGAACAAGAGGGCTATGACAATCCTTTTTAGTTCTCTATTAAGGGAAGAAATATGAAAGGTTCAATATTGCCTCACAACCCATGGAATATGGAAGGGCTTGAAGAACTACCATGAAGGCATAACATTGGTGAAGTGCAATAAATTAGAAATGTATATGACAAACTGAGAGTTGTTCATGATGAAGGACAATGGCAGCATATTTTGAAAAAAGGAAGATTGATACAACTTTATTTGTTAAAAAGCACAATCATGACACACTCATTGTATAAATATATGTTAATTATATCATATTTTATGCTACTAATGAATCTCTTTGTAAGGATTTTGCTAAGTGTAGGACTAAAGAATTTGAGATGAGCTTGATGGGAGAGCTTAAGTTCTTTCTTAGCTTACAAATCAAGCAAATCAAAGAATGAATTTTCATTAACTGAGCTAAGTACATAAAGGATATACCTAAGAAATTTGGAATGAAAGGATGCGAAGTTACGAAGACACCAATGAGTGCTACCATCAAACTAGACAAAGATGAATCAGGTAAGTCTGTTGATGATAAGAGATATAAAGGTATGATTAGTTCTCTACTCTATCTCACTACCTCTAAACCCGATATTATGTTTAGTGTATGCATACATGCTAGATTTTAATCTTGCCCTAAAGAATCCCATTTTAATGTTATTAAAAGGATTCTTAAATATTTACGTGACACATTGTATTTATGTTTATGGTATCCTATAAATTCACCCTTTAGCCTTATAGGATATTCAAATGTAGATTATACCGGTAGCTTACTAGATAGAAAGAGCACTTCTAAAACTTATCAATTTATAGGAGAATGCTTAGTGTCTTGGTTTAGTAAGAAGTAAGTTTGGTTGTCTTATCCACTGCCGAAGCAGAATATGTGGCTGCGGGTTATTGTTATACCCAAGTTCTTTAGATGAAACAATAATTAAAGGATTATAACAAAGTTATTAATTACATTCCCATCAAATGTGACAAAAATAATGTAATAAATCTTTCAAAGAATCCCATCTAACACTCTAGGAGTAAGCACATTAACATTTGGCATCATTTTCTTAGAGATCATGTCCAAAATGGTGATGTATTGTTAGAGTTTATTGACACTAATCATCAACTTGCAAATATTTTCACTAAACCTCTCAATGAAGAAAGGATAAACTTCATTAAAAGAGAGTTGAGAGTGCTTGATAGAAGCTCCCTAGAGTGAAAAATGGATCTTAAGAATGTTTCTTGTTTAGTGTATTCTTTTGAATGATTGATTGCTATACTTGATGAATGTGTATTGTACTTCCTTAGATGTCATAATTATTTATGCAAATGTGCTTCTCTATGTCAATTTGCATGAATTAAGCATTAATATATTAAGTGAATCACATCTAGAGAAGGTTAAATCTTATTTCTACATGATTTCTTTTCTTGCCTTGTAATTCATGGTCGCTACCTTCATCTCGCGGTCGTAAATTACAAGCACCTATCAAAATTTCTTTCACACATCATGTTGCAGTCGCCATTTTCATTCTTCATCGTGAATTTTTTAAAAATTCAAAAGTTTTGATCATTGACTCATTCGATTTTCAAGGAATTTTTGTCTGTTATTCAATTTTTTGTAATTAGCTGTCGCGACTTGAGGTTTACGGTTGCGAATTAGAGTAACTACCAAGCACTAACTGATTTGACTGCCAACTGATGGTAATTGTAAATTTGACCATTTGTTACCATTTTTACAGATATTATTTAGTATTTCATTTCACTTTTACTCAATCTCTTCATCTTTTTTCATTCTCCTACCATTAACCTTCTCCAATCTTCACACATCTCTAATGGCTCCTAAAAAGCTTTCTAAAGCAGAGAAACGAAAGGCCATAGCCTAACCCTCAGGTCCTCTAGCCCCTCACTTGATGAAAGTGATCACCAAAGAAGAAAAGGAATGCTACAAAGCCAACTCATCCAAAATTATCAAACCCAATAAGATTCCCTCAACCTTTCTCCTTGAATCCCTTGGAATCAAGAATGAAATCCATGCCTACCTATCTAATCTAGGCTAGAATGAGTTTATCTTCAAAGATGAACCTAGCTCTGAATAAATTATTCTGGAATTCATGTGCACGATCACTTTGAGCCATAAAGTCGAGTCTAGAGTAAGTCAGTATGGGTTAATTTTTAAGGCTTTTGGGGATCCCTTCTTTGTCACCTTTGAGTAACTTTCCAACCTTTTTAATCTTCAAGTGAGAGATGATATTCCTTTTTTCATCATCTCTACACTTGATATAATTTACTCAGAATTTTTGTCCGAGAAATCAATTTAAACAAACACGACCTAAAAATTTCATTAGGCAAATATATCAAGACTCTTCCTAGTTGGCTTTTTCATCATATCATCACCTTATCTGTCAATGCAAGAAGTGATGTTAACCAAAAGGACTTAGCTTTTCTTTTTTGTTTAATCAAGAACAAAACCATCCAAACCGGCTGATACCTTATGGATCAATTGATACACATGAGTACTAAGCTAAAGAGCTAATTTCTTCTACCCTTTCATGTCATAACAATTTATCAATATGTGGGAGCACTCAATGAGGAAAATGAGAAATTCCTCATAAAGAAGTACTTGTCATCCCATAACTCCCTTGACTTGCCTTACCTAATCTATTCCAAGGCCATACATTTAGATTCCCATACATACGCCTTGGGTTTTTTTGGGGCTAAGAAACTAGAAACTTCTCAAGCCTCAAGGAGGAAAAGGTTTGTCATAAAAAAGGGTGTTCAACCAATTCCACCTCCCTAGTCTAAGCCCAAAACTAAATCCTCTGCCATTTCTCTCTCCTCAATTAATAAAAAACTGGACAAAGTTATAAAGATAATTAATAGGAGATTTCTTCTACTTCCTCACCTCCATAGTGACTTGGTGGATCTTCAAGAGAAGGTAGGTGTTACTCCTTGCCACCTCCCTGATTTTGAAGATTGGGAGGATACTACTGAAGAAGAAGAAGATCGAAAGGTAGAGGAAGGGGATGAAGCTCAAGGACGAGGTGCGGATGAAGAAATTACTGACTTCAAAGATTATGATATCTCTCCAACTTTTTAGTTTTTTTTAAGCTTCTAATATTTTCTTTTCTTTTATTTCCTTTGTAAGTATGTGATCTTATATTTTTCTATTTCTATGAATACAAGTGTTTGCAATTTCTATTTTATGTACTTATTTATTATGTGTGATTGCTCTTCTATCCCAATTTATGCTTTATATATTTGTCACTTATGCACTTTTACTTAAATTTTTTAAATTCTACTCTTTTTTTTATCTTGTCAAAGGGAGAGAGAAATAAGAGTAAAAGAATTTGCATGGCATATTATTAAGGGAAGTATAAGTTGAAAGGGACCAATAGGAGTAATATAATTCAAAATATAAATCTTTGATAAACTTAATTGCCCAACTAGTATTATTGTAAAAAATTTGACCATCTCAACTTTACACTCATGCAATTCTTTTTTCTTTAAGTAAAATCAATCTAAATTGTCAAAATCAAAAGGAGGAGATTGTTGAATTAGGTTAGTCAAACCTAAGTCAAAGGCTTTTTTTATCTTGAAAATGAGGATTGATAAGTACTACTATCTTGTTTAAGTGTTGTTTTTAAGTTAGGTTTACATTGAAAGTTGGATGAAAGTCTAAATCTCTAGCGTTGAGTAAGGCATCCAAATTCATGGTTAAGAACTTCTAAATCATGACTGTGACCTTGCAACAAGGATGGATGAAGTTGAACCAGATGAATTCATTGATCAAATTACAGCTATGATCTTGTCAAGGAAGACTTGAATGTCATACAGAGAGATTAGCGATGGTTTCACATTCTGAGTCGTAATTGCAAATTTTGTTGTTGAATAAAGGGAACCAAGTCTGCAACCATAACATGACAAAGGTCTAAGATGATCGTTGCAATATCAAAATTAGCGAAGGTAAAAAACCTGTCGAGATCGTGACCCATGGAAGTGATTTCTCCTCACCAAACAAAAGGATTCAAGGTCCCTATTGTGTCCAAAAAGGATATTAATCGTGACTGTAATTTTTTAGTTGGTTAGACAAACACAATAACTATATTTCTTAGAACGCCAATAGTAGCAAGCCACGTGAACTAGCTGTTAGACACAAAATGAGGTTTTCTACCGTGATTTCAATCTTTCTAGTGCAAATTAAAAATTCGCAACGGTGAAATACCAATCATGACCATAAAATTAGTTTGATAGGTGTTTAATGCAAAATCTGTCCAGTTTACCTTAAATATTTAGGCATAGTTTGTTAGTAAATTCTCTTTGGTGGTTGTTGCCTATAAATACTCCACCAAACAGATATGAATACAAGAGAATTTCATTGACTATAGCCAAACTCTTACAAATTTACTTCATAACTTCTTATTCTTTATATGTGAGTTATTGTTGTTAGGTGTAAGTATTAAACACCATTGTAATTAGGCTTGAGAGTTAGCCTAGCTATCAAAACTCTTGTAATAGGTTAAAGTGTGAGCCCTTATGTAAAACACTTGAGTGAGATTTTTGTGTAAGCCGTGAAACATAAATTGTAGGATTGTGTGTGAGCCATTAAAACACATTGTACAAGTTTGATATGAGCTTAGCAACACCACTTTAGGTTAGCAAAACACCCAATTGTGAAGAATTGTGGAATGGACGTAGGGTTTGTTAATACTCGAATCACTAGAAATATTGTGTGTTCTTTCTTTCTACTTCTCATTCAATCTCCATTTACCTTATCTTCCCTTCAATTTTTTTTTAGATTCCCACCAATTAAACCCGCACTTTTGGTGCTTAAGGGCTAACAACTTGGTTCTAAGATGTAGAGTCTATGTTGAATCACCATTTTACGAAGCTGCTAGGACTTCGGTCTCTTTCATGGGCAGGACATCAAGTACATGTATCTTTACCAATTAATCAATTTCTAAATATTGGAGTGGATACTAAAGAAATCCCACATTTCCTAATGAATTTATCTTGAATCAGGATCTTTTGGCTCAACTTTATCCTAGTTTTGTTGAGGGTGCAACCCTATTTTTTTTTACCTTGAATTGGTCAAAATATTCATAATTTCTTACTTTTCATGGAGGATTAGATCCAGTGACTGGGGATCTATGGCTAACTAATATTGCACACCATTATTTAGTTATTACGATTCTTTTCCTAATAGTGAGTTAAATGTATAGGACTAATTGGGGGGATTAGTCACTGTATAAAAGATATTTTAGAGGCCCATAAAGGTCCATTTATAGGTCAGGGCCGCAAAGGACTATATGAGATCCTAACAATGTCATGGCATGCTCAATTATCTCTTAACCTATGTTAGGTTCTTTAACCATTGTTGTAGCTCATCATATGTATTTCGTGCCCCATTATCCATATCTAGCTACACAACTGTGATTATTCACACATCGCATGTGGATTGGTGGATTGCTCATAATTGGTATTGCTTCACACACAACCATTTTTATGATAAAAGACTATGATCCAACTACTCAATACAATAATCTATTAGATCGTGTCCTTAGGCATCGCGATGCAATCATATCACATCTCAATTAGGTATGTATATTTTTAGGCTTTCATAGTTTTGGTTTATATATTCATAATGACATCATGAATGCTTTAAGACACCCACAAGATATGTTTTTAGATACTTCTATACAATTACAACCCAACTTTGCTCAATAGATACAAAAAACTCATGTTTTAGCACATGGTGCCATGGTTCTTAGTGTAATAGCAAGCACAAGTTTGGCTTAGAGGGGCGGTAATTTAGTGGTAGTAGGTGACAATGTTGCTTTGTTACCAATTCCATTAGGAACCGCAAATTTTTTGGTACATCACATTCATGCATTTATGATTCATGTGACGATATTGATACTTCTGAAAGGAGTTTTATTGGCTCGTAGCTCTCATTTGATATAGGATAAAGCAAATCTTGGCTTTCACGTCCCTTGTGATGGACCTAGAAAAGGGGGAACATGTCAATTATCCACTTGGGATCATGTCTTCTTAGGGCTATTTTGGATGTACAATTTAATTTCAATAGTAATATTCCATTTCAGTTGGAAAATGTAGTCAGATGTTTGGGGTAGTATAGGCGATAAAGGAGTGGTAACTCATATAACAGAAGGAAATTTTGCATAAAAGTTCCATTACTATTAATGGATGGCTCAAAGATTTCTTATAGGCAAAGGCATCCCAGGTAATTTAGTCTAATGGTTCTTCAATATTTGCATATGATCTTTTTTTCCTAGGTGCTCACTTTGTATGGGCTTTTAGTTTTCTATTCAACCATCATGGTTATTGGCAAGAACTTATTGAATAAATCATTTGGGCTCATAATAAATTAAAAGTTGCCCCTGCTACTCAGCCTAGAGCCTTTAGCATTATACAAAGACGTGTTGTAGGAGTAACCCATTACCTTCTGGGTGGAATTGCCACAACATGGGCATTCTTTTTAGTAACAATTATTACAGTAGGATAATGGCTAGGAGGATTTGAAAGGCATTATGGCATTAAGATTTTCAAGGTTTAGCTAAGGCTTAGCTCAAGACCCCACTGCTCGTCATATTTGGTTTGGTATTGCTACCGTTCATGACTTCAAGAGCCATGATGATATTACATAAGAACGTCTTTATTAGAATATTTTTGCTTCTCACTTCCAGCAATTAGCAATAATTTTTCTGTGGACTTTTAAAAATCTCTTTCATGTAGCTTGGTAAGGAAATTTTGAAGATAGGTACGTGACCCTTTAGTTGTAAGACCTATTGCTCATGTAATTTGTGATCCTCATTTTGGTCAACTGATCATGGAAGCTTTTACTCAAAGGGATGCCCTTAGGCCAGTGAATATCACTTATTCTGGTGTTTGTCAATGGTGATATATAATCAGTTTATGTATTAACAAAGATCTTTATATTGGAGCTCTTTTTCTATTATTTCTTTGTGCCTTAACCTTACTAGCGGGTTGGTTACACCTACAACTGAAATGGAAACCGAGCGTTTCGTGGTTCAAAAATGTTGAATCTCATCTAAATCATCATTTGTCAGGACTATTGGGAGTAAGTTCTTTAGCTTGGACAAGACATGTAGTCCATGTCGCTATTCCTAGCTCCAGGGAGGAATATGTTCGATGGAATAATTTTTTAGATGTATTACCACATCCTCAAGGATTAGGCCCACTTTTTACAAGTCAATGAAATCTTTATGCTCAAAATCCCGATTCAAGGAGACATTTCTTAGGTACTTCCCAAAGAGGAGGAACTACCATTCTAACCCTTCTCGGGTGGTTCCATCCATAAACACAAAATTTATGGTTGACCGATATTGCATATCATCATTTAGCTATTACATATTTTTTCTTGTTACTAGCCATATGTATAGAACCAACTTTGGAATTGGGCACACTATAAAAGATCTTTTAGAAGCACACATTCCTCCGGGGGAAAGGGGACGATTGGGGTGTGGACATAAGGGACTTTATGACACAATTAACAATTCATTTTATTAGGCCTTGCTCTAGCTTGTTTAGGGGATATTACTTCTTTAGTAGCTTAACACATGTACCCATTGTCTGCTTATGTGTTCATAACGCAAGACTTTACTACTCAAGCTGCGTTATATACTCATCACCAATACATTGCAGGATTCATCATGACATGGGATTTTGCTCATGGAGTTATATTTTTTTATTAGAAATTACAATATGGAATAGAATGAGAATACTGTATTGTCAATAATGTTAGACCATAAAAAAGCTATCATATCCCATTTAAGTTGGGCCAACCTCTTTCTAGGATTCCATACTTTGAGACTTTATGTTCATAATGATGTCATGTTTGCTTTTCGTACTCTGGAGAAACAAATCTTGATTGAACCCATATTTGGCCAATGGATATAATCTGCTCATAGTAAAACTTCATATGAGTTCGTTGTACTTTTATCTTCAACGAATAGTCTAGCCTTCAATGCAGGTAGAAGCATATGGTTGCCTGGCTGGTTAAATGTTGATAACGAAAATAGTAGTTCATTATTATTAACAATAGGGCCTAGAGACTTCTTAGTTCGTCATGCTATTGCTCTAGGTTTACATACAACCACATTGATCTTAGTAAAAGGTGTTTTAGATGCACGGGGTTCAAAGTTAATGCTGGATAAAAAGGATTTTAGTTATAGTTTTCCTTGCGATTGTCTGGGACGCGACAATACTTGTGATATTTCAGCTTGGGACGCATTTTATTTGGAAATTTTTTGGATGTTCAATACCATTATATGGGTTACTTTTTATTGGCACTGGAAACACATCACATTATGGTAGGGTAATGTTTTACAATTTAATGAATCAACCACTCATTAGATGGGGTGGTTAACAGATTATCTATGATTAAACTCTTCACAATTTATCAATGGATATAACCCTTCTAGTATGAATAGCTTATCGGTTTGGGCGTGGATGTTCTTATTTGGACATCGTGTTTGGGTTACTAGATTTATGTTTTTAATTTCTTGGCGTGGATATTGGCAAGAATTGAATATACCATTATTAGGGAGATTAACTCAACCATTTATTCATACAAGGGACCTAAGGATTTAGTTAGGCTTGGATCTCCAACACTCAACACTCAATAATCATCATTAATAAAGTACAATGAAACTTATATTATGATGAACATATAAAATCCTATAAGAAATAAGGGTAATTCATAAAAATAAAAAAAAAACTCAAAAGAGACTTATGGAGCCCAAGCTAGGGTTTAAGAATCCAAAACTTTCAAATAATTTATAACATATGTTCCTAGCTTATAGAGGTAAAGAAACTTAAAGAAAACCAAAATTCGGGAAGAAACATCAATAAACCCATTTTTCTTAATTTTTCCCTATATTGAGCCCTAACCTTATCCATGCAATTTTTACCATAATTTCTACTTATATACTCTTAAATAACCTAAAACTAACATTGAACTTACCCAATTAAAGCCATTCTCGAAGAATCTAAACTCCATTATTATGTAGAGAGAGAAAATTACTATTAATCTCTTTGCACTACATCTGTGATCATCTTCCAATCCATGGTCAAATCAAGTTTTTATAATGTGCTTTTATGTTTATTTATGCTTTCTTAAGCATCCATAAACATAAGAGAAGGTTTAAGGCTTTGGGGTTAAAAGAGAGAAATTGAAGAAAAATGAGAGATTTTTCATATTAAGTCTATTTACAGAGTTGAAGAGGTTCAACATTTAATCCTTACTTTTGGTAGTTGAATCACCTTCTACAAAAATATTTTGAATATTTTTATGGTGATAGATGAAACTCAAGTCATGCAGTTGAAAGTCCCTTCCCTTGCATTTCCTAGTTCTCACTTCAAATGAGTTCTAACATGTCAAAGTCAAACTCTAGCCCTTAGCACAACCTTAACACCTTTCAAAAACACCACTAAAGGTTTAAATAAGGACTCAAAATCTAAGAAAACTCTAAAAATGTCTAAAACAAACACTTACAAAAACTGGGGTGTTACATTATTAAGCCAAAATTTGCACATAAAGAATTTGACATAAAATTAATAGTCCTTTAAAGTCTATAATGCCATCCTCAAAATTTTAAGCATGCTCTGAAGGAATCATAATACACTAGATTGTCATTAATAAAGATAATCATAAAGAAACTCATAATAGTCGTATTTAGTCTTAAAAGCTATTTTTATAATGCTTTTCTGCATGATCCTGAAATTATGGTAACACGATCTCAAGATAATTTTAAAGAAACACTTGATTTTTTTATATAGCATGCTAATATTATAAAGATGGGTATATAAGATTACTAAAACTTTTCATATTTTATTTTTTTATTCTCCATTTTCTCTCTATCGTAATTATCTGCAATTGAAGATGATTAAATAAATTACTAAGTATTCTTAATGATATAAAAAATAAACATATATGACTAAATGATATTTTTTAAAATATTGAAAATATTAATTTATTAATTGCCTCTCTTACAAGAAATAAGGTCAAAATTGAAAAAATGTCTTATTGAATTTCACACGTGATAAATAAACTGAAATATTTTTTTTAAATGAAGAAAATATTTTTTTTATTGTAATTGATTAACTTTTTTTTTGTAACATAGCAAGTTGTAGGCTTTTTTTTAATATTATAATCTATTCATTAAGTAATTAATTATTTTAATTAATAGTCAAGATTTTTTTGAGAAAAATTACCGATCAAAATTAAATATATAAATCGATAAAAGTGCCACTACAGTGGGAAAGTTTTGATAGGAGCGCGAGGATCGTCTGTTTGCAATTTTCGCAGGACAGAGATCGCAGGGGCTGGTTTGGGGGCTCCCTAGTCGTTCGTGTTCTCTCAATCACATGTGTGGATTGCGTACCGTTCCTTCCACTATATTGTTTTTGTCCCAGTTGTCGTCCGTCCGACCGTCTTTTTCACTTGGACAAATGGAGCGGTACAACCTCATATTTAGAGGATGTTTTTTTAGGAGTTATTTTACTTTCAATTTTGTAAAAAGTGTAAAGTATATATTTAATTCATATAATTATTAATTATTATTTTATA
>CATIWR010125176.1:0-14604 GCA_949677035.1 Omphalea diandra | reverse complement strand
TATATATATATATATATATATATATATATATATATATATATATATATATATATATATATATATGATTTTTAAAATATGTAAAAAGTGATTCATAAGATTAAAAAGCTAGGGAGACATTGCACAAAAATATTTAGAAAAAATTGGTATGTACAGAACACTAATTGTCTATTAAAATAACTCGAACAGTTTGTATAACTTTACAGGACTGTTCATAATTGTCATGCACCAACCTCCTTTTTTTCCCCCCCTCTCTCTCTATATGTACACCCACAATTTCCACACTCAAATCTACCATTTTCACATTTTCAACCATGGTTAAGTCATTTTTTAGGTCTCTCCCACCCTAATATTAGTTCGATCTACCTAGGGCGGGCTTGGAGGCTTTCTGTTTCCTCTATCTATCTGATCGACTTGGATTTTCTTTATGCGACTTGCATTTTATGGGATCCCACTGCCTATTCCTTCCATTTTGGAGACACTAAGATCTACCCCCTGCTGAAAGACTTCGATAACATTATCGACTGTCATGTCATGGTCATAGATCGAATTGTTTTACCATGCTTGGGTTGCCCATACATTAGAAAGATGATGAAGTTATTCGATCTGCGCTATGATGAGGTACTTAGGTACACTTTAGGTGAGGGAAAAAATTTTTTGTCTTGATTTCTCACTCTTCATCATTCTAGAGGTCATAATCCTTCTTGAGGTCATACTCATTTGGCACAGGCTCCTATTATAACAATAATATTGATGGAGAGGGGGGGTTCTTACTAAGGAGCGATGATGGAGAGATAGACTTATAGATTTTACCCCTTCTTGAAGAGGTTGAACTTAGGAAAATTCCCATCCCAACAATTCAGGGTGAGACCATCGTGGGCTTGGATAAGGTATCCCTTGGTGTCAGTGATTTCTTTTTTGGGAGTTCATTGCTACATACATAGCCTTCTATGCATTTTTATTTTGCCTTAATTTTTACTTGGACTACCCTTGTAAATTTGCAATCCAATGGGCTGCTCATTTTTGCTTAGGTTGCCTTTTCTGGTTTTAACCTAATGAACCTTTATTCATTTTTCATTAGTGTTCATTTTTCATCATTTTTTTTCTTTTTAATGATACGGTTGTAAGAAAGATTAGGCTTTTTGGTTAATTATGAATATGGCACTCTATTATGCATAACATCATTTGAATTGTTGTCTGTCAAGGCCTGCTACTACTAAGGTTGAGTGGATGTCCCACATTGGTGCTTTTGACATTCGTTGAACTTGTCCTTGGTGGATATTGTTGAGAGTTATCATGAGGACCTATGGAGACTGTGTGATCATCCTTGCATTGTCATCCAATGCTTTCTATGATTTTTCATGGGCATGCTGCCAATTTAGCACTCTTAGTATAATTTTTGTTTCCTACTTTTTTTCATAGAAGGAACCTTGACCCAACGTTTCTTAGATAGGTGGGTGCTACATGAGTTTATCACTACATCTACAACTTCTTCATTGTTAGAGACCTTAATCTTAAGGATGATGTTGACTTTATGGCTTAGTTGTGAGGTACCTATAGTTACAAGACCCTTATTATCTCATCAAAATATCAGCCATGACAAATAACTATCTTTTATGATGAAAACTTCTTGTATTAAGTCTAGTTCAAAGACATGTTTGACTAAGATTACTTTCATCATGCAAATATATTTCCTTTTGGTATCATGCCCAACATGGATCTTTCATTTGCATATTGCATATTAATTGCATACATGATCACTACTTTTAATAATGGCACATTTGATTATTTGATTATCATTCTACATACCATTGGCCCATTTAGTCACTTGCTTTTCACTTTGCCCATCCCTGGTATTACTTTGAGTCTTGTCATCTTTAGATGAGCATCCCTAGTAGTCAATTGCTCTCTCTCACCTTTTATTATTTTATGTCCTAATTTTTGCCTATGCTGCCCTTTGAGGTTATTGACTTAACAAACTTTCTCTTTTTTTGTTCTTTTGTTCTTTTTCTTTTTATTTTCCCTTTTTTTATATGCCTTAGTTTCTACTTAAGCCATTTTAGGAATTCAAATTAGAAGCTTATTTACTTTTCTCACTTTCTCACATGAAGTACTTCTTCAATTTATCCAAGTACACTGGCTTGGAGAACTCATTCCCATTCATATATGATAACTTCACAACACTGCTTGAATAAATATGCTTGACCACATAAAGATCTTCCCAATTCAATTTAAACTTTCCTTAAGGATCTTGAGTTTGTAGTCTAATCACCTTTAACATTAAATCATCGACCCTTATTGTGCTTGCCTTAACATTTTTGTTAAAAGTGCATGCTATCCTAGCCTGGTATAGCTAAATGTGACATAGAGCCTTTAGCCTCTTCTCATCCTACAAGGTTGACTGCTTAAACTTGTTTTTTTTTACTACTGACACTCAGAAAGCTTTCACTAGACCAATACCTTCAAAGACTTCATCTTTACTTTAATTGTAAGTGCTACCTCTATCTCATACACTAAGGAATGTAATGCCATTCTACCTTATAGTGTAAAAGGCAATTTCTTGGATCAATTTATTTTATTCTTCACAATCTTAGCGAGGATATTCTTTATTAGCTGTCTTAACCACCCCATTGGCCTATGGTTTTGTAAGGTGATGATATGTGATGGATTACTCTATATTTTTCTAGAATTACCTTAACCTCTACTTGAAAATGCACTCCATTGTTTGCCACGATGTGGTGTGGCACACCATAATGGAAAATAAGATTCTTCTTTATGAACCAAGCCATTTGCTTTACCCTTAGTTTACTAATGGACTTTGCTTCCATCCATTTTGAGAAATAGTCCATTACTATGATGATGTATCGGTCTAATTTGCCCAATCAAATTAAAACCCTAAGTTGCAAATGGCTAGGGTAAGGTCAAATTCTATAGTTCCACTGGTTGTAAATGATTATGGTTGCTATAAATTTGACACTTGTGATAATTATGGGTCATTTGAATGCAATCTTTTTCCAAGTTGGTCCAATAATAACCCATCATAAAAAATTTCCTTACAAACGGTTTTCCATTCATATGGGGACCAGACACTCCCTCTATGTTCCTTTTCCATTATCCTTCTTGCTTCTTCTTTTGTTAAGCATCTTAGGTGGACTCCATCCGACATTCACTTGCATATCATGTTGTCGTAAACTATAAATTATGGCACCAATCTTCAAATCACTTCCATCGCTTTCTTTTCAACTCCTTTAAGGTACTCTCCATTTTCTAAGTATCTCTACACATCATAGTATCACAGATAATTTCCTACGAACACTTACATCACCTTTTTGTCGACATGGCAAGGTATAGAGGATTTAAGTGTGAGCAGTGGCTTTATTGACATTTTCTTTGGTCCATCCCAGATAAAAATTAGGGTAGCTAAGGCCTCAACCATTACATTCTCCTCCCATAGTAAATGATGAAATATAACTTTCTGGAAGTTATGAATTAGTCTTTTCAAGTGCTCTAAATATAGGCTCAAACACTTTTTCTTCAACTCCCATTCATCTATAACTTGAGAGATAACTAGCAATATGTCTTTAAAAACTTCAACCATTCTTACCCTTATTTGTATCCAAGATTCCAACCCGAATGCGTAGGCCTTCTACTCAACCATATTGTTAGTTACTTTAACATTGAACTTCTTACCAGTAGGGAAAAGCTCCTTTTTTGGTGACAATATAATTACACCCATGCCAACTTTTTTCTTATTCAGTCTCGATTAGAATACATAATCTAACCCTATAACTCAATGGATCCTAATTTTTCATTTAGGAATTAGGGAAGCTTAGATCCCCTTCCTTAATACACTATTGAGCCAAGTATTTTATGTCTGCCTAACCTTTAATTACCTTATTGGTCAAATACTTTATGTCAAATTTTATTAACAATATCAACCATTTTGCCAACTTTCTAATTATGGAAGGAGCCTTATGTAAATATTTTACCAGATCGAGCTTTGATGCAATTTTAATATTGTATGATAAAAAATAGTGTCTCAACTTCTTCGTTGCCCACGCCAATGCCAAACAAGTATTCTCCACTTGGTTATACCTCTCTTCATAAGGGAATAGCTTCTTATTGATATAATACACTACATGTTCATTTGCTATCTCATCCTCTTGAGCTAGCATTGCCTCCATAGAGCTCTCTTCCACTATGAGATATAGAAATAAGGTTTTTCCCAACTTTGGGGGTATTCTTTTATTTTTTTGAAGGCTTTTTGACATTTCTCATTCCACTTCATTGGTTGGTCCTTCCTTAACAACTTAAAGATTGAGTCTCAAATAGGGGTGAGTCTAGCCATGAATCTGTTAATGTACTAAAGGCGACTTAGGAAACCTCACACTTCCTTATCTATCTTAGGTACAAACATGTCTTGAATGGCTTTTACCCTATCTGGATCCAATTCAATGCCCTTCTCACTCACCACGTATCCTAACAAGTTGTCGGATGTAACTCTGAACACACACTTTTTAAGGTTAAACCTTAAGTTGTATTGGTCAACCGTTTTCAAGAATTTCTATAAGGCTTCAAAGTGTCATTCTCTCATTTCAAACTTCACCATTATGCCATTCATATATACTTCCACTTCTTTACGAATTAAGTTAAGGAACAAAGTATTCGCCATTCCCTGATATATTTCCCCTACTTTCTTTAATTTAGTTGGCATCACTTTGTAATAGTATGTTCCTCACTTTATGATAAAGGCTATCTTCACCTTGTTATTGATTGCCATAAGGATTTGATTATTGCTTGAGAAGCTATCTAGGGAAGAGTAAATGATAAATGTTGCAACACTATCTATTAACATATCAATGTGAGGTAGGAGAAAGTCATCCTTAGGGCATGCTTTATTCAAGTCTCTATAGTCAACACACATCCTTACTCCTTCTTTGGTATTGGAACTATGTTATCTAACCGCTTAGGTTAATCAACTATCTCAAGGAACTTTGCATTCAACTATTTTGCCACCTCTACTTTAAATGGTAGAGCCCAATATTGTTTTATTCTTCTGAGCTTCTACTCTATCGGCCTCATATGTGGATAAGTTGGAATTCTATGTTCTGCTATTCATTTGTCAATCCATAGCATATCCTTATATGTCTAAGCAAAGACCCTTTGGTGCTTCTAAAGCAATTGTTCAAACTTTCTCTGCTTTTCGATGTGACATGACTAACAATAGGTGAGATTTTTGGATTCTCTTGTGTGCTAAGATTAAATGTAGTGAAATGCATAGAATTAGTATTAAATACACTTATGAAATGATGCATGCTATGCATACTGCTATAAGGAACACATCACACAAGTAAGCAAACTCATCATTCATTGCTTTAAACTTGGAAACAAATGCATCATTGTCCTAAAAATGATTGGAAATAAGAACATCAAAAGTATCAATAAAGGTAGCTTCTTCTGGAAGACTAGCAAGAGTCTTTTCAATATCAATCTTTCTTCCTTTTGAGCTTTCTTCTCACCATTAACTTTCAGAGCAGTATTTGAATCACTAACTTGTTGTTTCCCTAGTCTTGATGTCAGCTATAGACTTCACTACTTCTTTGAAGTCCTATTTCATTTTATCATCCTTCAGCTCATCTTTATCAAACTTTCCTATAGCGCCACTCCATCTAGCTCAGCTTGATCAGTTTCTGCTTCAACATCACTTCCCATGTCTTCTATAGAGTTGACAATCATATTCTTAATGTTAGCCAAACTCAACCCAATATATGTCACTTAAATGAATTTGCTGATCCCAATATATCCCCATTTTGGATCCACGAGAGGTGCATCCTTATTAATTATTCTAACGTTCTCCTTCTTTTGATCTTCACATATGGCCTGAAAGTGTTGTTCTATCAAGTACTATTCATGTTTCTCTTCAGACATCTTCCACTTATTGTCCCATGGCCAACTAGATTTTGGGCCATATAAAACTGCAACTTGTCCAAACTCTTGGCTCTCCTCTTTCACCATAATATGCTTACCCTTCATTTTCTTCTCATCCTCCTCATTTGACTAATCTTGATAATTCTTATAGCTTATCTCTTCAACATGCCTTTAAGAGAGTTCCTTTTCGAGGCCATCAATGGTATCATTTGCTTTTGCTCTTCTTTGATAACCTTTTCCTTAGTTTCTCAAATTGCCTCTCTTTCCTTTACAAAGAAATCAAACAATGGGCTATGCAAATCTCACACCTCCAGCTTTGTTCCTTTCCCATGGTAACCAAGCCCCTTCTTAATAGTTTGAGTGGGATTCTCAAGAAATTCTAGTACACCTGTTGAATTCTTTTCCAATGTTCTTCATAATGCCCATCACCTTTGGGTTAACCCATTTATCCATAATTCTTTCCATCTGGAAAACTCTAAGATGCAAAACAATCATACTCAAGGTTGATACGATTTCTTTAACTTTAGTACAGATTGTTACTATCTCACCCTTATAAGAGATCTTAACTTGTTGGTGCATTATAGACAGTACTCCCTCTAACGGATGATACTATGGCCTTCCTAATAACAACTAGAAGGTGATAGGGATGTCCACTACTGTAAACTCCACCATTGTTTTGATAATCTTAGTTTTCACAATGGTTTTAAATACACCAGCAACTAGCATTTCACATCATCATTAGCCTGAATGATACTATTTGATGTTTCTATGTTTTTCTCTGACATCCTAAACTTGTGCAACAACTTTAAAGTTTAGATATTGATCTCAGAACCATTATCAACCATCACATATGGTGTTCTCCTCTATTTCACCTTAGCTTTTATGTACAAGGCTAAGTTATGGTCCCTTCTCTGTCAAGTCTTCATTAGAGAAAGTGATTTTTCTTTATAGGTGACCAAAGTAATGACATCTCTTAGTGTAGGTTCCTTAGAGATAATCAAACTTGACAAAGCTTCCATCGTGGCCCTCTTGTACTTTTGGGAAGTGATGAGCAGCTCCCACTTATTGGTTTGAGTAGGCATCTTCCTTAACTACCTTGTAATAGGATTATCCACCTCATTTTCCTTCACTATGAGCTTATCCCTTCTTTCTCCACCCTTGGTTCCTTAGGAGCTTCTTTATTAAGGTAATACTTTTTGCTTTGAGTCATATGGTTCACCTACTCCCCTTCATTCTCTTCATCACTCTCTTTCCATAACTTAAACAACCTTTTCTTCTTTACTATTATCTCT
The DNA here is from genome assembly GCA_949677035.1 of Omphalea diandra. Classification (NCBI taxonomy): domain Eukaryota; kingdom Viridiplantae; phylum Streptophyta; class Magnoliopsida; order Malpighiales; family Euphorbiaceae; genus Omphalea; species Omphalea diandra. Next base: position 7,387 of record CATIWR010125176.1, on the reverse strand, counting down.
TCGTCTAAGCCCTCTCATTGGTTAATGGTGTAAACTATAATAACAACCTCCTTTGTTATTTCTTCAATGGTAGCATATCAACTTGCTTGGAAATTTTAAAATCTATCATATATGTCCCTTTCTTGGGAGGTAAGACATTATGATAGTTCAAGAGATTTCCTCTTATACTATATGTTTTGACATTGGGTAGAACAGTTATCTTATTTGTAATGAGATCTTGAATTTCATGTCTCAACCTATAATAGTCGTTAGTGTTGTGCCTGATTCTTTAATGAAAAACACAATATGCATTGACATTATACCGCCTTAGTAGTGGATTAAGAGATGGCTTTGGTGCTAGCAATTTTAGCACTCCCTTGTTCTGTAGCCTTTTGAATGTCTTAGACAGGGGCATTTCCAAATCTATGAATTGCCTTAAGGCTCTCATTGCATTCACATTAGTTATTTGGTTCCCCTCTACTTGAGTCTAGGATGGCACACTTCTCCTCCTACTGTATTGCTTCTTCAACTCAACCTCTAACTCCTCAGCTTGCAGGCCGACTTCTCTAAGATGTTCAAAGTTTTGTATCAATATACGCTTGATCTTGGCACTTATACATGGCAAAGCTCCCCTAATGATCATTCTAACTTGTTCCTTCTCAGTTGGCTTAGTAGTTACCTCAAAGGCCATATTTTCCTACCTCCTTATGTAGTCATTAAAACCTTATCTAACTTTTTGTTTTAATGACTCAAGATCCTATAAGGTAACCTCTAGGATTGAATTATAGGTGTAATACTTCTCAAAAGCCTCTGTCAATTCTTTCTAATCCTCCATGAGAGTCTTTAGCTAGTTGAAATACCAAATCTCAGTAAATCTCTTTAATGATAGCGCAAAATGTTCCAACATGGTATTTGTTGGCTCCCTAAATGCCTTTATAACCAACACATATAAGTATACATGATTTTTTTTGTGTTCTAGGTTATTATGAACTATGGGAGCTCGACCATTTGAAAATTAGCTAGAAGTTTCTCAAGTTTGCAAGTGAGCAACTTTTCAACATTAGTTCCCTTTTGCATACCTTTTATGCCCAAAACCTTTTGAATTTTCTTTAATTGCTTATTGAAGTCATCAAATCAGACATTCTCCTTCTCACTTTCCAATGACTTATCAAGAGTAGCAATAATACTTCTCACTTATTTGTCTATTTTACACTTGTGGTATTCCTTCATAATAAGTAAGTCATCATTAATTATTGCTGATTGAGGTCCTTCCATGGGTGCTTTTCCTTTATCTATCTTATCAATTAATGAGTCTACTTTCTTTAAAATCTCATTAAGGCAGTTATTCACCTCTTTGGTGACGCTTTCCTTTATCTTACTATTAAACACGTCCATCATTTTTTCTCACACTTTCGATAGTATTATCAATTAGTTTTGGTTTTTGGATTGGGCTAGGTGTCTTGCTCTTCTTAGTAAGTTAGTTGCCTTGTCGCTTCCATGAGGGCTTGGATGGACTTATGATGGCTACAAGATAAGGGTTATCAATGTGATGCATGAGTGAGATAGATAATGCATGTATGCATAAAATACACATGTATTAGCAAAAGATCCTTCAAACCTTATTCCTTCCACACTAGAGGTCTAAAGGCTCTATCCTAGGTAAAAAAGTTTCATTCCTCTACTAACAAGGGATAAAAAACAGGCATGGTTGCCTTAGACCAAAGAGGGTCAAAGTCCCTAAAGAACATGTACACATGAGAACTAAAAAAAGCATTTTACATTTCTTAAAAAGGATGTAAAGGAAGCAAAAAATCCCTTTTATAAAGAAGGTAAGAAATGTACATGAATATTTAGATAAGGAACGAAAGCTCTTTATATGGTGAGATATATAGATATACAAACTTTTTACAAGAGGAATTCACATTAAAGGGTAATGGGGTAACATTGAATTTGCATGAGGAATACTTGAATGTGTTCATTAAGGACTTTAACTCCTATTTTGGAAAGAAATGCAAATAAGAGGGTACCAATTCCAAGGTTCTATTGGCTCTTATTCCAAGATGATTTTTAATGTTATGCTCGAACTTATCATACTTACGACTCCATCCTTTTATCGATCAATGGTGGATTGAGAGAACAGGAGTCATACATTGGTAATAACCCCAAAACATGGCATGTACTTGGACCAATAAAAAATCTTTTAGGCCTCACACAAGTTTGAAGCCCTTTTCTAGTTTGATGGTCAATGGAGGACCAAGGTAGGACAATACATTGGTATCATATTTAGAGAAATGTAGAGTAGCCACCAAGCTTTAGTCAGGACAAGAATGCATGCAAAAACAAATTATGGGCCTATATAAGTCAATTAGAAAGCCCAATTCATCTTTTCCCCATTAGAGATCGAGTTCAAAAATTAGATATGACTCGGGAAAGAGGTTAGACACTCTTTAATTACTTGAATATTAGGGTCTAGCTTCCAGGCATCTTTAGTTCACTTTTACGATTTTAGCCTTGCTATTAATTATCCCGGTTAACATCTCTAAGATTATTTCTAGCGTAATCTAACCAATAATATCAAGGTAATATACTCCATATCAAAGGGGAAAGGGGATCATGCATCATGTTAAAGAGAGGTCACACATATCACTCAACCACAATTAATCATAATGGGATTAGGCAATCCCCTCAATCACGTATACAAGGAAAAACATATGTTAGTTGTCATCATGAAAGGTAAGAAGGAGAAATAGTACACAAAAGGAAATACGATGAAGGGAAAGGTCTTACTTAAGGTCTTTAAGTCAAGGGAACCTAAAGAGAATATAAGTCCAAAATCAATCATCCTAACATCACAAAAATCTCATGAGAGCAATAATGACAAATATAACACAAACAAATGAAACATGAGAAATAAAGTATCGTAGACATGAATGCAAATGCAAGTTAGAGGATGTTAAAGGCCTAGGGCAAGAATCTTAATAAGTGGGATCCTATGGTTATTGAACCCTCCATATACACCACTACCATTTTGATAGTTAGGATGTTAAACATAAGAAATGATTATAAGGCTAAAGATACAAAAGTTGCCAAATATGAAGTGTAGCATTACGAAGGTCGTTAAGGAGTGGTCGTTCTCCCCAATTTCAATCACATAGTTACCAAAAACAAAAAGGAGGAAGAGTGTGCAAGTTAGGGAGACTGTAATCCTTCCTTTTAGTGAAGGTAAAAGGAAATAACAACTAGACCGTAAGTCTTGAGGAGATTGTGAACTCATAAGGTCATAAAGAGTTATATTCCCTTACTTAATCATTGCTAAAGTCCTTAAAATAGAACGCTCAGGATTAAGTGAAAGAATGAAACATAAATATAACAACATTGCAAGCATTAAACCTAAAAAAATAAGTCAAATCCTTGATCTCGGTTCCATATTTTGAAAGAGTATAGGTCATAAACCACAAAGTCTACCTCATATTCTGCCATTTGGGTTCTTAAGTTATAAAAAAGCCATAAAAGTAAAAAAGAACTTGAATGAAGAGAGAAGGAAAATTTATAAATTGTTCTCACTTAAACAGGGTTGTATATACCATTTAGTGGTATGTACAAACCACAAAGTTAAACTACAAAGTTATGTACCACCCACTTAGAATGGGTTTTCAAAAACATAAAAGAAAATAAGGAAGAGGAGAAGAAGAAAAGGGGGATGAGGTACTAGGATTCTTTTGGATGTTTCTTTTGCCCTCAAAGTCACTAAGTTATGAATTTTTCCTTTAAAATGTAATGGGAACGCAAAAGAATGAATTGTAAGAGCCTTGTTCCATCATTGGATCTTTGGTTTTATGAGATGGGTGTTTGATTTTCTTTGGGTTTTAGGTTTTTGAGTCACAATTTTGGTAGAGTAACACTAAGATTTTTCAAGCCTCTCCTCTCTCTCTAATAGTGGGGTATTTATAGTGGAAGAAGGATGCATTAGAGCTGGAATGGCTCTAGTTGCACCATATTCACGACCCATAATATATAAGAGCCATGAAAGTTATGGAATTAGGATTTCCAAGTAGTCTATACAACCAAGAGATTGGTTGTACAACCCATTATGTTGGCTATACAGATAAAGGTTTTATAGGGGTGGGGTTTAAGAATGTTTTGCTATGTAAGGTTTATCAATTAGTTATACAGCTACGTAGATGGCTCTACAACTATATCCAATCTAGGGTTTGGTTTACATCCTTTATATCCTTTTGAAGTTTGTGAACCTTTTGATGGTGGGAAATGGTGGAGGATTCAACCTTTTGAACAATATTTGCGATTATGGCAAGTTGTTCAATGGCCTTCTTCTCAAATTTTGTGAGCGGAGTAGCAAGAATAGGAGCAGGAGCACTTGTACCTATCTCTTCTATAGTAGTAATGCCTGCTTGGATGGTGTTGGCCCTAGTGTACCAAGAAGAGGGGGTTGAATTGGTGGCAAATTTGGACTTTCAATTTTAAAGGAAACACACAAGAATGAAAGATTGGAGAAAGGGGTAGGAGAAGAATGAACACAAGAGTTTTATAGTGGTTCAGGTATTAACCAACCCTACATCCACTTCCCAATTCACCATTTGGGTATTTCACTTAATCACTAGAATTTTGCAAACTCACACTCAACTTAGTGTTTAGGCTCACACCAAACCTTACAACTTGTGTTTTTAGGCTCACACAAAAATCTATTACAAGTGTTTTCAAGGCTCACACTAAAACCTCTCATAAGTGATTTCAAGGCTCACACTAAAACCTATACAAGAGCTTTCTAAATAAGGGCTAACTCTCAAACCCAACCCAAAAGGTGTTTAAAGCTCACACCAAACTATATACAAAGAAATAAAGAATTAAAGATGAGAACTAAGTTAGTAAGAGTTTTGGCACATATCAAATGGTTATCCTCTTGCATTCAAGTCCATTTGGTGGTGTATTTATAGGCAATAACCACAAAAAGACGTTACAAATAAACTATGTCTAAATCTTCAAGATGTGCTAGGCAGATTCAACATTAATTGCTTGTCAGGTTGAATTCGTGGTCGCTACTACTATTTTCGAGGTCGCAAATTTCCAATTGCGGTTGAAAGCCATTTGAGTCTAATAGCTAGTCCATGTGGCAGCTCCTTATTGGTCTACCAGGAAAATATAGCCGTTGCATTCTAACTGCTCATAAAAGTCGTGGTCGCGATTCTTCTTTGTATAGGGCACGACTTAGGACACAAATTCTTCTATCTGAAAGATAATCTTCTTCTTCTTGAATCACAGTCGCTACCCAAAATATTGCCCTCATAAATTTTGTTATCTAACGGATACCTGGGACACTTGGCATGCTGTGATTGTGGACTTTATTCCCTTTTCAATCATTTTGAAGGTCGCAGTCGCAACTGAGGCGTCACACAGACTGAAAATTCGTTTGTGATTCAACTAAGACTCCTTTAGCTGATTCGCAGCTGCGAATTCGCCCGTGAATTCTTCTAACCTAGCTTTATCCATTCTTATAGCAGTGTCGCGGTCGCTATTTAGGGGATACCGATCGCAAATTCTCTGTTCTTCTAAAAGATGGAGATTTTTGACTTCCATTGAAGATAACTCTTATAAACTGTAAAAACAAGACTTAAAAAAGACATTAGTACTTTCAATCTAAATTGTCAAGATCAAAGAGAGCTTTGACTTAGGTTTGAATAACCTAGTCCAATAATCTCCCCATTTTTTATTTTGACAATCTAGATTGAATATGCAAAACATAAAGAATCAATTATGCATGCTCCTAAGAGAATGATTGTGAAGTGATTAAAAAAACATAAGTATGAAATTGCTCCCCCTCAATCTATATCCCCTTAGTTATTCTAATAAGATCATCGTCTTAGCTTATTGCAAATATAATTCAATTTCTCTCCCCATTTTGTATGTTTCTTCTTTGTATATTCAGTCAATTATCTTTCCCCCTTTGTCAAGATAAAAAAAGGGGAATGTGAGGGAATAAGAGAGAGAATAGGGAATATGAGAGGGAAATTACCATAAAATTGTCAATTGTACAAACTCAAATTTGAATAGCAAACACAAGTAATTTTGCACAATTGATCACAATATGTCACATAAAAAGATAAATGGATGAAACATAAATGTAAAATAATTCAAACATATAAAAGATGCTTGAACATACAAACTAGGGCTAGAAATTTAAGAATTGTCATATATGGCCCTAGTATTGATATATGATTTTTTATGATTGATTTGAACATTTGAAATGTAGAAAACGTCAAATGCAAAATGAATTGATCCAACTCATCACACAATCAATCAAATCAAATCAAACATGTCAACACCTCAATATGTCAAGCAATAAAACTCCCCCTAAATGTATGCATAAATATATTAAGTTAAAAACATAAGGGATAAGAGATACATTACAAATTTAGAATCAATGCCTTGATACCAAATAACCATTTAAAGCTTTTATCCCTTCTTCATTAGCAATCTCCATTCACCTTTAGATTTTCTGTGATGAGAATTTGGTGAAGGAGTTGTCATCTTACAATATCAAACACTTTGTTTTGGTACCCAAACATACTTGGGTCCTTGGGGGTTAGTCTTGGAAGAGTCCTCTAATTTGAGGTGTACCTTCCTAATGTGGCAAAATACATTGATATGCCTATATTTCATGCAATAATGACATTGGAGCTTAGACTTGTGAGTCTTTCTCCTATGCATAACTATAGTATGAGTAGGGGGACTTCCCATACTTCGGTGGTGAGAGTGTATACAAGTGCATGAATGATGAAAAGTAGAGGAGAATTTTCTATGATTGTATGGGTAAGCATGCTTCTTATTGTATACATAAGCATGATTTGCTCTTTGAGCCTTGGGGGGTCTTTTCTTTGCCCTTAGGCATAGGTGGTTTAATTCTACGGGCACCTCTCTTCCCTATGACCTCATTACTTGAAGTTTGAGGTGTTGATGCTCTAATGAATATAGTGCGTGAAGAAGTAGGTGAAGAGGCTTCATTGAAGCCTAAACCATATCTAACTAAAGGAGGTCTTTGAGATACAATAAGTGTATCCAAAGCTTCATTCCCCTTATGAAATTTAGAGATGGAATTTCTAAGTTCTATAACTTCATCATTTAAAAAATCATTTTCCTTTATTAAAGAGTTAAGAGAGGATGAAGACTTAGAAAGACTCTCTAGTGACTTTTTGAGTTCTTCATTAGAAGTCCTCAACTCATTTATAAGATCATTTAAGGATTTAAATTCATCCTCTAGTTTGAAATATTTTTTCTTGTAAGTTTTCATTTGTGACTTATATTTGTCAAATTTCAAAGTGAGAGCTTCTAAAAGCTCATCATCTATATCATTAAATGTATCATAATCATTATAAGAGTGTAGAGAAGTACTTAC
>CATIWR010125146.1:0-30898 GCA_949677035.1 Omphalea diandra | reverse complement strand
TATATATATATATATATATATATATATATATATATATATATATATACATTAATTGAGATTAAATTTCTTTTCAAGCAAATTTAAGATACACCTACTTAATATGATACATTTAGACATTTATTATTTATAAATACAAACTCTAAAAATTAAATTTAAAAAATTAAGAAAAAATAAACTTTCTTAATTACTTAAATTAATTCTTAGAGTTATTTTTATTTTTCTACAGCGCTATATATAATATATGGCGTATGATAATTTATTTTTCTTAGGACATTGATTTTTTTTTTTTAGTGCATGCAGTTTAGTTCAACAGAAAATAAACTGATTTGTTCAATTTGATTTAAAATCAAATTCAATTCAATTTGGCATTATTTAAAAAGAAAATTAGGTAATCTATATGTAATTCTCTCAAATGGAACGTCGATGATGCCTGTTCAGGTAATCCAAAAATGCTTCCGGCATTGGAGGTGTTCTAAGGAATTGAGAGGGATCTTTTCTGGGTATTTCTCCAATGAAACTGAAATTTTATATACTCTTAAGGCTCTGCAATTGTCTGCTGAGAAAGGTTGGTCTACTGAGTACACTAATTATCATCATATCAGACTCCTATAATGCTGTTAAATCGGCAAAAATGGCTGCCTCTAATTATTCTTTCTCCAGTTTTATCTTGGAAGCTGTGGGACACTCATGTCAAGTCCGTTGGCCAGGTCTCTTTTAACCACATATCTTTAGCGAATCAAACCCTTAAGCAGACTTCTTCTCCAAAAATGGCTGTTAGAAGGCCATATGAGTTCGCTGCCTGGCTAAACTTACTTGATCGAGTTCACCTCTTGGTACACTGCTTATTGTTTATGTTTCTGTATTTTTCTGAATTATTTTATATGCCAGGTTCATGTTTTTTAAATTATCCTCTTAGGTTTTTTGGGAATACTTTTGGAAAGATCTGATGATTTGGATTACTTTTGCAGACCATTTTGCTAAGTTTTGCTAACTTAATTTTCACTTAATATATATATATATATTTTTAAAAAAGAGATAACAGTCTCTTACTAGAGAATTAGACGCAATATGCCAAAATGATGATCATGACATTGCTTGAACAATCTTTCGTCCTTTCCTGGAGCTAGCCCTGAACGGAAAACCAATATTTTTTGGTCAATAATATTGATCTCTTTCATAAATGCTACTGACAAATGAACACCCATTCGTTGAATACTGCAACATTTATGCAATATAATTAATATAATTTTGAAAGTTACATAATAATTTTATTATTATATATAATTATTTGTGACTTTAAATAAATTTTGTTTTTGACAAAATTATTAATAATTATACACATAACACTACACCATAAAGCCCATCCACTCATAAATAAATATGGATCCGAATTTTTATTCTTAATTTTTTTTAAATTTTCTTTACCATTACTGAAAGTTCCTTCTTTTTTTTTCATTGGAGGGATGATAGTGGATGGATGAAATACAATGCATCAAGCAAAATGAAGTTACTACCGAAAGCAACATCTGATCTGACACTCAAAAGTAGTAGGCAACAAAACTAGCCGCACTTTGGAAGGCTCACAGTCCATAGGAGCAAGCAATCCCTCACAAGCTGAATCTTAATAAACGTGCAAGCTATTGCAGCTTACTTATTTTCGGATTTCCAAAAATTCGAACGGTATAATTAACCTGAAAAACTCTTGTTTATTTTCTATACAAAACACTAACCTCCAGGGCCTCGGCTCAGTGTACATTATCTTCTTTGTATTTCTTGTCGGTGAGAAAAAATCAACATTCTAGAACTTGGCAAAAAAGCAGATTGTCTTCACAGAAAACATGAAATTGTATGGGTGTTTGTAAATAAATAGATGGTTATTTGACACATCAATAGATTATAACATTTATTTCCCGTTGAAATATTTTTAATTGGATTTGCTGCAAGAATATTATGGCTTTGGCTGCCATATCCAAAGCTCCTAAAACTTCAAAATCAGATGTGACACCTTAATTTTCAGCCATTAGCCAATTACACTGTGCCCAAGCTATTACCATCATTCCAACATAAGAAAAAATATAGAAGGTGAAGAAAATTTAGCCATTGGAAATATGCATGCACTCGTGCAAATTAGAGGAATAATTACTTGCGCAAATTAGAGGAATAATTACAACTTAATTAGTATGTCTTTTCCTACATTATTTTTAATCATTATATAATATTGATAATTGGTAATCACCACATATTAATTAGAACTTTTAATTTCCTTTTTATTATCTGTAATTACTAAAATTAAATTAAAAGTGTGCACTAAGATTAGAATCTCAACAATATAATCTTTGGTATTAAAAAGAAAAAACCATTCCTGAAGATCATAGTGAATATTGGTAGTAAATGATTGATTACTAATTAACGACCCAAAAAATGGATTATGCCATATTAATTCAGATAATTAAAAGAATACATATGATTTTTTTTTTTTTCACTTTTTAACTAATAAAACCCACTCCTCAAATCTACACAGAAAGGCAATGAAGATGTTGTATATGTATCCTAAGATCACATGACTGATATCTTTCTCACCCAGAACGGACTTAGATTCCTCCCACTGTATGGGGTCAGAAGGATTCTTTCAAATATATATTTCGCACGCATCACAAATAAGAGAACTATCTTATATACAGAAAGAATCAATGGTGACCCAGATGTTGAAATTGACTAACCCATATATATATTTCCAGAACCAAGCCTACTTCAAATTAAACAAGGCACAAACCCTAGCCCACCACCAACACAAAGGGTAAAAGAGTAAAACTATTTTGTCAGCAGATTTATACTTTCAATATAGATCAAAGACGAATCAAATCCTACTAGAAGGGCTATTAGACCATCTGGGCAAGATCTCTAGAGTCATCAACCTAGATAGCAAGATAATCGGCTAATACCAAATGAAAACTATAGTGATACTGAAAATGATGGAGAACCCTAACATAGGGTGACCTGAAGAGCGTGAACACAAAAAAACAAAAGATGGCCCATGTATCAAAATTTCACCTTTAACAAGCAAACTATGATAAAACATAAAGAATTAGACATGGAAAATAAAACCCATCAAGAAACAGAACTGATTTCAAACAAAACCCAAGATGGGGAGAAAAGGGTTAGCTAGAAAATCCTAAAATTCTGGTTAACATGTGAGAATTCTTGGAGTGTCAAAAAAACCCTAAGAAAACAAGAAAGAAACCGTAGGAGGTAGACGACGGAGTGGGTGGGGGCCAATAGATAGAACTTGAAGTTTGCAGCATTTATGGGGGAAAGCATGGTTGCATAACACAGCAGAGCCATGCTTGCCACAAGGAGATTGAGGAAACTTTTTTGTTTTGTCTTTATGTGGCTGGACCATTTTTGTAGAAGTGGAAAGCACCAAATTAAGGGCGGTGAAGAGATAGGCCAACTAAAGGTAAGAGGGGACACTGTACGATATTTGATAGATAGGAGTCCTTTTCTTTTCATTTTGGTGCAGCAAAAGATAAAGAGTGAAATGAATGAAAGAAATGACAAACCTTTTTTTTTAAAAAAAAAAAAAAAATCTGTGGATATATGCAATGTAACTCATTATTTGAGAACTGGAAAATAAAATAATTGCTTGCTCCACTGCTGCCTCTACTCTTGCTTGCGCTTTTGATATTTCTAAATGCTCATCTTACTGCTAAATGCTCGCTAGTCCTCACGACTTCTGCCACTTGTTCTTCTTTGGATGCCTATTTAATTATAGTTCTCCTTTGGATGCCTATTTAGTTATAGGGAGGACCGCAATATGAAAAATCACATTTGTATATTGCGATTGAGACGTTCAATAAATACTTTTATCTATAGACCAGTAATTTAGTGATCTATGTGTATTGATGAAGATACTTTTTCTTCTACCTATTCGACAACAAGAAAGAAAGTATTTAGAGATAATTATGGGTGTGAATTTACAGATATTTGACAAGAAATTGATGTAAGAATAGTTGCTAGATCGTTAGCAAATTGGGAAGAAAAATAGAGGGTAACAAGATAACAAATTTAGGGACGAAATTTACAAAAGGCATTGCTGAATAATCTGTTGTTCTATTTAAGTTTATCGAGGTACTTCCTTTAAAGATTCCTGTACTAGTTAGCAAACAAAACAAATAGCTAAGTTTCTGGGGGGAAATCAAAGATTCCTGTTTATTCTTCATGGGATGTTGGAATAAATTGGCACATGATAATACAGGAAAGAAATAGGGCAGCAGAACCTCCCTACAGCCCTTCATTAGTTAATAGCACATGAAATTCTAGGCATAGACTTCTGATTTTTACTTGAATTTGAAAATGATGTGGTCAAAGTATGTTGTTTGCACCCACCTATGTCACATTTTTGCTTGTTTAGACAATATAGAATGTGCAGGACCTGAGGTCACCATGTTCATATTTCCTTATTACAGTTAAACCATGCCTGAATTGTATTCCCAACTAAGCATTTTCATGAAAATGAGGATAGAAGTAGCAGTTAGATGGATATAATCCATGACGTATCACACCTTTCATAAAATGTACTACACTTATTGAGCTCAAATTAGGCATTAGTACTTGAATCAAGCTATCATTTGTGCAGGATAGGCCAAGCTTGACCAGATTTGTTCATGGTTAGCCTGTCCAACTTAGTACAACCTAACAGTTTTCAATTAACTAATTATGGAAAACTTATTTAATTGTTTTCAATCTTTTTCGTTCATCTGTTTTTGGATATTAGTTTCTTGAAGGGTTATATGCATTCAAGTAATATATAATTACTATTATTAATGATCTATTTATGAGTTTGGACTCGGTATAATTTAAATAAAACGAAACACCAACGGCCTTCACCTATACCTGCTTGCCACCCAAGAAGATGGGATGTTTGTAATTAATATATTTTGAACTTGTTAGCACCAATAACAAAGGACAAGCTACCCTATCTATCACTACCACTACTAGCTCGACACACACCATGGAACCTTGGCCTTACCTTCTGGAAAAAAGGATCCATCTATTGCCATATTATCCCTTGAATAGATATCAACAATTCAGAGAAAAAACCAGAATTAATATCATTGGAGCTTTGCAACTTTTAAATGAAAATGATAGCAAGCTATCAGCAAGAGACTAATTCAATCATGAATATATGGAATCCAAAACAATATGATGTCTTTTTCAGTAGTTTTTCATTCATTTTCTTGGTCCGTCATCCTTTCAAGAAAGTATGGATGAGTGAATTGCAATACCATAGTACACTTTTATGTATATGACACTCTTTGAATGAACTTAATTAACATATCTAGCTACTTGAATCAAATAGATAAATTGAATTCAGCTTTTCCTAAAAGCCGGACATGCATATGTGAGATGAGTTGAGAGAAGGGAGATTAAGTTGGTTTAGACATGTGAATCGTAAACTTTTAAATGCATCAATTAGAAGAGTAGAACATATTAGAGCATATACAGGTAACAAGGAGAGGAGTATACCTAAACTCACATGGAGAAAAATAATTCAAAATGATTTAGAAGCTTTAACTTTTTTCGAAATGTGGCCTAAAATCACTCTGAATGAAAAAAGTGAATTCATACAACCGACTCCAATTAAATTGGGGTTAATATTTAGTTGAGTTGAGTTATATACACCAAACTATAAGCTAAAAATTCTATGTTAACTTTAAGTGAAGGTTCATAGTTGGATGAAATTTAAAGGCTCATTTGATTTGATTTGCATTTGTGCTGTTTTAAATCGAGTTACCTTCAAATCATAAATCAGGCAAAACCCTAAGTTAATTACAATTAGTTAATTGAAAATATTAATTATTGTATAATATATTCTATGGCCAATAACATTAGTAGATGAAATATTCCTGTTTTCCGTTTCATTCTTTTCGCTTAATTTCACGTGGTACTAAACTTATATATAAGACTAATAATCAGAAATAATTAAGCTACGAAAGATTAAACCAAAACTAGCTACTTAATCTGTAGAAGCTAAGTTATTTTTCAACTTGTAGAATCTGAAGAATGAGATGAAAGCAATTTGAATTTTCTGAAAACTATTTTCTAGCAGTATTCTTCAATTTAAAATTAGTTTTTGAATAGATATTTAGATACTTATATATTCTTGTCTTTTAACAGTATTTTTTGCATTTGGAAGTCATTAATACAATATTTTGACCATCATTTTTTTTTAATTTGTTTTTTTTTTTTTTGTGGTTTCTTTAGCGAAAACATTGATGCACAGATTACCAATATATTCATATTTTAAATAATATATTGCACAGATTACCAATAAATTTGACATAATTACTAAAAAAAATTAGATATAAGTAAAATGAAAAAGATAAATATATATTATTTCATTAACAATTTAAATTTCAACCTATGTTATTAGAGTTTTAGTAAAGCATTACTCACTAACCCATGAATTGTGCGCGAAACTATTTTTTATTCTAAGTTTTACACTTTAATTTTTTTAAAAATAAATAATCATATACACTTTATTGTAAATTTGTTTGCAGCAAGTTTTGCTATTTAATGAGAATCAGTATTACAAAAATATGCCTATCTCCAATATTATTGCCGTTCCTTTATTTTCTTTGTTTCTACATTTTTTTTCAATAAATAGTTTTTACTTCAAATCAATTAATTGATTATTATTTTAATTTTTTATAATACAGTTATATCACTTCTCTTGTGATAAGATTTTCATTATATATATATATATATATAAAACGTTCCTTATATATAAAACTTTTTAAAAGTTTTTGACGCTCTTTATTTCTCTTTATGGTAGATTTATATTAGATGTTTGTATGTTCTTTCGGTTTGAAAGTTTTAATTTGTATTTTACTGTAGGATATTTATTATTTGGATTCTAATATAGGCAAAAATAGAAGATTATTCTAGCAAAGTATATTTTATGTTGAAAATTAGTATGTTAGACTCATGAAAAAATATATATATAAAGTTGAACAATAATTATAGATCGCTATCAAGTAATATTCCAAAAAAAAAAATCACCATCAAATAGAGTGCATTTATCGCCGATTGGTAAGTATAAATATTTTGTCAACTCGATTGGATTTTTTTAAATAGAAAATGATTATATTTGAATTTTATTTCGAGAATATCATAATGTAAGAGTTTATACTTTTAATTTATACAGTTTTTAGTTCAATAAAGTTATTCATTTATTTTAAAAAAACTATTGTAAGAACAAAACTGCAAGTTAACAATTATTTTTTAAAGTATTTTAAAAGAAAATAAATCCAGCAACTTTGCAAATACAAGTAATGTATAATTCCTGGGTTTAGAAATGCATATTGTGAATAAACAACATTCAAAGTATTAACAAGCTTTTAGTTTCACATTTGCATCAAATATATATGGTAAAGTACTATTATTTTGCATGCTTTCTAAGACAAATTTCAATTTTTAATTACTAATTAATGTCTATAAATTGAATTTTAAAACTTATTTAAGAAAATAAGTAATTAATTTGACATTTGAATGGCTATATAATTAATTGGCTTCATAAATTAAAAAAATATGTATACAGGATTTGATGGACAATTTTTACTTGCCCAAACCCACTTTTCATACATTGAGCTGAGGCCCAGGTAATTGGAATTTCTCAGACTGTATAAGTGTACAAGGGCTTGGTTTGTGTCTTGCCTTTCAGTTTGATCTTCTCAATGAACTTCAAAAATAAAGAATGACAGAGGTAAGTCCAACACAGGACGGACTTTCCATGGACAAGTGAGTACCCTCTTTTATTTTTGGCCCAAAAGTTTTGGAAATTGGATAGTATTGGGTTTACTTCTTTTTAACCAATTAATGAAAATATTGTTGAAGAGAAGAGAGTTTCTCCAATTGCATAATTCATTTGATGTTTTAATGTAATAAAAATAAATAAATAATGTCATTTTCAGATAACAGAATGACTTTGATATCCATTCTTTTTTAAATTATATATTATTTGCATAGATAATAGTGAAATTGTTACTTTATATATATATATATATATATAGAAGATAGGAGCTATAGTTATTTTATAAGTTTGGCACATTATATGTTTGAATTTTTTATTTCACATTATTATAATTTAGACAATTGATTGCTAAGTTACTAATCTTATAATTATTTTATATTATATTCTTATTTACATATTATATTGCAAATTAATTTTAATAATATACAGTACTTAATTCAAAAAATTTCTATGCTCAAAAATCTAAATAGGGAAAACCTTTCACATGGTATTGCATTTCATTCTGTCTTCATATCCAAATAAAGACATAATTAAATCAAAGAATATTTCTCTCTTTTTATTTTTTATTTTTATCTTTTTGTTACACATTTTATTCACATTTTATTTTTATTTTTTTTACGATATAAAAAAAGTTGTGATAAACAATCAATCGAGAATTAGCAAATCTACTATAGTCCTATTTCATTAGTAATGAAGTAAAATAAAGAATGAGAAGAAAAAGAAAAACAAAGCAAAGGCCCTTATCAGTAGGGCCGAAGCTAGAGTTTTTTTTAGAGGTTGAGCTTAGCTATATCTGATCTTATGATTTTGAATTCAACTGAGTTTTAATTATTCATGTTCAAACTTGCGTTTAAATAAATTTACGAATTTTAAATGAGTTCAATAAATAAATTTATGAGATTTTTAAAAAATTAATAATTCAAGATACATAATTATTATATTCACTTTTTTAAAATAAACATAAACCCCTTACCCTAAAGAAATAGTATAAAAACACATAATGATATATTATAATTAAATCTTAACAATAAATTTAATCAACTCAATTAATGAGTTCAATAAATAAATTTATGAGATTTTTAAAAAATTAATAATTCAAGATGCATAATTATTATATTCACTTTTTTAAAATAAACGTAAACTCCTTACCCTAAAGAAATAGTATAAAAACACACAATGATATATTATAATTAAATCTTAACAATAAATTTAATCAACTCAATTAAATTTTAATAAAATAGAAAAATTAAAATCTCATATAAAGAAAATTTTATCATTTTTTAATTTTCATTCAATTATTTAAAAAATAATAATCATTTCATATTATTTTAATAAATCAAATCCTTCAATTTACAAATCCAAAAACATATAATTATAATTTTTTATTTTCTAAAAAAATAAACATAAATTTATCACCTAAAAAAGGTAATATAAGTGTTTAATAAAATAAACCTTTTTTTAAGAGATACAAAAAACCATTTAAATATTGAAATATAAATATAATCTATTTTATTAAATTTTAATAAAATATCAGAAAATTAGGACATTATATCGTGAAAATTTTATTATTTTCTCTCTTTTTCGTTTCTTCTCTTTGACTCTCCTTTAATTCTAGAATGAAGAAAAATAATAGAGTTTAATTGTAAAAAGAATCAAGTTGAAGTTAATAGTATATGAAGAGTTTATAAGAATTAAAATTGAAGGATCAAGTCCATTAATTAATATTGAATATTTTTTATTTTATATATATATATATATATATATATATATATATATATATATATATATATATAAGAAAAATTTGAGAGCAAGAGATATTTTAGTAAAATTTAAGAGGCAAAAGCTATAAAATCACATATGTATTTAAGATTTTTAACAAATTTAAAAATCTTAAAAAATATTTTTTTAAAAAAAATTAACAGAAGAGCTACCTTTTGGTCCCCCCTCCCCCTATCACCAATCAGTTCTATACAAATTTTTCTTATATAAATATATATATATATATATATATATATATATATATAGTAAAGAATTTATAATTTTATTAAATGTCATTTGTAGGTGATCTAAAAAAAATTTCTTTATGTCAATTTCAATAATTTTTACAATTTTTCAGTAAATTCAAATTCAAGACAATAAAAGAGTAGTGTACCTCTTATCACTTTAACCCACGTAAATGGAAAAAGATTTCCTTTACCTTTTATTTGCTGTCAACTAGGATTACAAATATTTCCTTAGTAAGGAAAAAAACCTAGAAATGTGCATGCAAAAATATATTGTCCTGCACCAAATATTCAAAGCAAAATTCCAAAAAAAAAAAATTTTTTTAAAGCAGAATAAAGCATATATATCTGAATATTCCATTCGCATTGATCAGTTATGAAATGTTTAAGAGAAAAGAACGAAACAAAGAAAAAGAAAATGAAGGTGGAAGAGTTTAGCTTCTTACCTTTCAGCAGCCTCTCTGCAAGACGCTTTTGATTGAAATCTGCAGTC
This sequence comes from Omphalea diandra, assembly GCA_949677035.1. Lineage (NCBI taxonomy): Eukaryota > Viridiplantae > Streptophyta > Magnoliopsida > Malpighiales > Euphorbiaceae > Omphalea > Omphalea diandra. The sequence continues at coordinate 20,589 of CATIWR010125146.1, read as the reverse complement.
CAAAAATGGGGAAAAAAAAAAAAAGGTAAATTATAACAGCACTGATCCCATGCAAGGTAGGCATTGGCCTATGATTATTAGCTCAAATTCATATGCACCACACGCATACGGCGAAAGCTTATTTCATGCTCCTGATGCATCTGGTGAAGGCAGGAATTTTTGATATATTATGCAATTATGATAGTACGATGATTCTTGTGAGGCTAATAGAAGCTGTTACATATGAATATGACAAGTTGAAAATGATTGAAAGAGATTATTTATAGGGCAAACACAGACACCCACACAAATACATAAGCCAATAACCTAAGAGTTGCAGACCAACCTCATCAAACTCTCAGCAGCTCAATCGATATGAGGTTTCTCGTATCCGTCTTTCGAAAGAAGATGAAGACAACCCAGAAAGAAACCAAAAAGGAAATGGACAAAACGTACCAAAATCATGGAAACAAATCCAAGCATTTTGTGCATATTTATAGCAAAGTTGAATTCATTCATGGAAGAACCAGTCCCCACTATACACCAAAAAGGAAGCCCACAAAAGTGAGAAGGGCCGCAATTGGAGACAAATCAAGAAATGGGAGGATAGTTGATAGAGCAATAAGTATTATTGTTCATTAATTTTTGATTCAGTGATATTAAAATTAAATTGAAAAAAAAAGAAAAGAATATTACTACTTATTTAATAGCAAAATATTAATTGAAGAGATAAAAACAAGTTTATTTAATTTTTTTTAAAAAAAGAAAAAAGACTATGCATAATGGACAGGCCGAATCTCATACACTCAATCTAATTAAAGAGACCTAAACCATAGTGCCTCGAAAGCAAGAGAGACAGAGACGTGAAATAATAACAAAAGTCACCTGTGCACAAAAGCAAAAGAGAAGAAAAAGACAAAACATATATACAAATATAAAATAAATAAACAAATGCAAATAACCTAATGCCAAATTGAAATTTATAAGAAATATTATTATAGTTATGAAAATGCTTAACATATTATCAATTTAGTTAGAAAATTGAATAAAAATAAAAACTGAGTGGCATAAAATATAAAAAATGAGATGAATTATTTATGTCAAACACATTTTTAAAGAAATACACACTTGATACTATACCTAGCATAACCTTATACGTTATAATATGTATATATTTCCGAAAAAGCTTGTTAGCAATATTTTTTATATAAGGTAATCATGTATTTTTATTTAAAATTATAAAATTGATTATATATAAAATTACTTTTTATTTGGAAAACTAAATTAAAATTGTAAATTTATGATTTCAATTTTATCTTTGTTATATTTATTTTACTTTATTTTAATGTAAATCATTATAATCCAAGTGTAATGATTTTTTAAATAAAAATAATGAAAAAATTTCAACTGCATTTTGTTGAGTGACAGAATATATACCTAACAAATAGAATAAATATATATATAAAAGTGTATGAGAAATAGTGGCCGTTGCCGACGTACAGGGATTATATGGCGTTAGTTAGAGGGTAGTTGTGTAGGCAATTGTGGACTTAATTAGGCTTTTGGTTTAGGTCGTTGTTTGTGCGTTGTCCTGGAATTTTTTAATTGGTGCAGTGAGCGACACCTGGCATGTAGGGGCTGTCTTTGGGCCTCCATACATCCCTCATAGTGCAAACTCTGAAAGAGAATCATTTTTCCTATGTAATCCTTTGTTTTCTTCATACATAATTTAGGCTTATCTATTTTACAATTTTTTTAATAATTTTTTATTTTTTTTTATGAAAATTCTAATAACATATGTATTTCTATCTTAAATAAATAATTATCTGATAAATGACAGTTATTCGTCTAAAATTAAATTTGGGATAATAATTAATTATACATATTGATTATTTTTTTAATAAAATTTTAAGTTCAAATCTCCTATTAAGCTCATATATATATAATTATAATGGGAAGAAATATTGTTAACTTTAAGTATAATAAGCTTTAAATTCTTTTTTCTTTTTTTTCTTTTTTTTTTTTTATCTATGAGAGGTTTAATGGATTGAAACAATATTATGGATTACATAACACAAGATATATTTTTTTTCAATAGTTCGTATCATAATAGTGAATGAAGATGTATTTCACTGTCAGACCATGACTATAAATGCAAGCTTTAAATTCTTTTAATGTATAATCAATGGAGAATTCCATTATTCTAGAAATTTTTCCAAGCAAAACAACACTTAAAATAATTAAGTTCTTCATGAATTAAAATAGTTAAAAGAGAGTGAATTTAGTGAATGAAGGATGGAAATATTCACTGGAGATGCCCAACTCGAATTATTTGGGGTTGAATGTTTTTGTGGAGGAAATGAAAATGGTATGGAGGTACGAGGTAGATCGCAAAAGTCTTGTATATCTTTTGTAATATATCTTTGTGATTGTAATTGATGTGGCGTGGCAATCGCATGCTTATAATAAGTGTTTTCAAAATTAAATCATATCAATAAATAATAAAATAATTTCTTTATTAAAGAGTTAATAAAATTAAAAATCACAAATTTGATCATAATTAGAAATTATATTAAAGCGATTTAATTTAAAATTATATTAATTTATAAAAATTTAAAATTATTTTTATTTAAATATTAAAATTATATTTAGGTTATTTTGTTATATTATTTTTTTAATTTTCAAATATTTTACTTTTTTAAGAATAATCTATTAAAAACATTGGTTATAATAATTTTCCAAGATGCTGAGTTGAAAGGAAAATTAGAAAGAGTTTTCCGCGTGCACAGCAATAAAATCGAATAATGTCATTTCATGTCTTTTGCGTCCTATGGAAGAAAATTGGGGTGATATGATTAATTTCTATATACCCACAACAAGACATCAATGTACGGGCAACAAATAATTGTGTTCATTCATGAGATTAAATTCTTCACACCATTGAAGTAAAAGCAAGTTATCATTTCTCACATTGAATTTATTTACTCATCTCTAAAAAGAAAAAGTATAAATTGAAGTTTTGAAGAAAGGTGTTGGTATTTCATTTTCTTCACATTCAGACAAAAACATAGTAATCATAATATATTTACTCATTCTCTCCCAATTTTACTCAACAAATTTCTATGTTAATTGATTTAAATAAATTCATTTATACCATTAAATTATTTTCTCTAATCTCTTAACAAATTCAAATTTAAAATCTAGTACAAGAGAGAAACGACAAGATTTTGATTAGGGATGGTGTTGGAATTTGGGATCGGGTCCCCATGACAAATTGACCCGAATTAACTATATTTCTTTTTATTTTAAAAAAAAATTGATGACGATTATCCAATAGTTGATAACTATCAAGTAGTTGTTAATACATTGATAATTACTTATTTGTTCGATAAAAGATATAAGAAAAAGAAAAAAAAAACTCTCTAATTATTACAATGAATAACAATACTCTCATGTGCATAAATTCTCTCAAAGAAAAATCATAGTATTTAGGTTGTGATTAATAGTGTTTTTTATATTTACACTAAATTTAATGATTAATCAAGAGTAACATTATGGTTACATAAAAAGATAAGTTTTCACACTTATTTTTGTATTCAATTACTATGTTTCAACAAATGACAATTCGTGTTGAGTTATGTCTAATAGTATTGCATTAAAATAAATGTATATCACAAAAATACTTAATTCGAACATAACTTATTTAGTTAATTATATCAAAATCTTCAATTCTAACATGAATATGTTTATAAAACATATTACATGACATAATTCGCATAATTTATTTAATTAATAATATCATAATAGATATTAATGTGTCATGACATAAAAACACACGTTTTACATAAAAAAATATTTAATTTTTAACTAAAAATATTTATATATTGAAAAATAGAGTAAATATTGAAAATCTAAAAAAATATAAAGTTGGTTTAAATATATTTTCTTATATATAGACACATTTACTTAATTTATATTATATATGAACACATTTACTTAAATTATATTTAAACGTATATATTTGTATCACGTATTGTATATTAACTCATTAATTCGATTATAAAATCATATTTATTCATATTTATTACAAGTTAGACGAGTCAGTTCATTTACACTTATTTTTTTATCATGTCATAAACATATTAATCCATTTATTATCCAAACTTATTTATCTAAATTCAAACCTATATATTATGTTGTTTAATCTGAATGAATAAAAAATGGTCCGCTCTAATTTTGACAAATGCGCCAATTACTTTACACCCAAAGAATAATTATAGAATATACCGACATCTCAATGCAAATGCATTGATATATATCTAAAGAGAGAAACCAAAGTCCAATCCACTCGTAGACTTTGACTCAAAAGTAACCTAGTCCTAATGTCTGCACTATGCACCCTTTTCTCACGCACAAAAATGGAACAGAAAAGTGAGTTACCATTCTTAGAGAGAATTCACACCTAATATTAACCCATAAAAAGCAAAATCAAGTACGTAACCTGATCTGGGAAAACTGATTTAGGGTTTTCTTTACCATTCTTGTACTTGTAAAACCCTCGTGGCCAAAGGATCATTTTTCTTTGTGTTTGGCCAAGACCCATCGGCACTAACACCTTCAACTACAAATCAGACTAGTCTATCAGATGATCTGAAGATCGATGGAATAGACATACATATAGGAGAGTACAATAAAAAAAAAAAAATAAGGCCATGAGACTGTGAAGTACGTACCATCTCACATAGTAGAAGTAGTAGCTGATGAGCTGCAGACAGGGCGTCTTTTTTTGACTCTCTCATTTCTTTAAGGTGGCCCTATATTTAGATTTAGGTTTCAGATAGAAGAGTGCAAGATCCCCCAAATCCACACAGCAGAATCCTCTTCTCTTATAGCCGTGATCTTTTCTCATACCGACGTACGTCCTATTGCCACCAAATTTCTTCCCTAACTTGATCACGATTGTTGCCTAATGCCTACAACAAATCTCTTTCTTCCACAACTGAATTTACTTTATGCCAATTATGCTATGCTTTTCCCCCACCCTATCTCTCATCTTTAATTTTTATTTTTTGACCTTGGGTGAGGCTAACAGTCATGATATGTAGATTGGTTAAAATATATTATACTCCCCAAGTTTATTCTAATATATTATTTAGTTTTTATGTTTTTGAAATATATTATTAAGTCAATGTGTTCTACTTCATTAGATCCTAATAAAAAATTTTATCTAAAAAAGTTATTTTTCATCCATTTAAGTTTAATATATAAACTACTCAATCCTTATAATTTAGAAATGACCAATCTCTATAATTAGAAATAACCATTATTTAGTCTCTATAATTTCATAATTATCAACTCATAGTCCCTATATTATTTAAAAAATTACAAATTAGTTAGTTCATATTAGAAATTACATCTTCTTTTAGTCCATAAAGGTATTTTTATATATTGAATTTTTATTTATAGAAAATAATTACAGAATGACTTTGAGGTCTAATGGAAGCAAAATATAAAAATTAATGATATATTTTTAGTGTTTGATAAAATTTAAAATTAGGTGCTAAATAATTTTAATATTGAAAATTTTAAAAATTGAATAATTTCAATATTGGAAATTTTTAAGAGTTGAATTATCATCAAATGATACTAAATTCTCAAAAAAGAAAAAACCTAGTCTCATAAATAAAGTTAATTGTCCTATAGTTTGATTTCAAATATTTTAAAATTTAATTATATACTTATCAATAAAAAAAAGATTGTTAGAATGAATGGTCATAATTATGAGTCAGAGATACATTAATAAAAGATGTCAAATTTTGATTTTTTTATTTCTTAATCTAATTAAGTAAAAAATTTTTACTTATCAAATTAACTGATTTTTCTAAATTTTGTTTAATAAAAAAGTTTTATTAAACACACTTACAATATTAAGAATTTAAAATAAAGTGTTATTAAATAAACTTAAAAAATAAATATTGAACATTTGAATTTAAGTATTTAATATGACTATCAAACACCCTCTATAATAATGTATTAAAGTAAATCCCAAAAATATAATGATATTTAATTTTACATAGATTTAATTCTTCAAAAAAAAAAAAGAAATATAAAGAACTGAACAATAACAAAATCAGGATTCAAATTATGAGGTGAATATATATTTTTAAAAAATATAATAGAATTTTTGAATATATATTTTTAAAAAATATAATTGAATTTTTGAATATATATTTTAAAAAATATAATTGAATTTTTACTCTATTTTATATAAGGGAGGGGGGAGTGGCCTCTCTCCACCCCCTAAATATAAATAAAGTATGTTAAAAAAAAACAAATACAACTTTAAAACTAGAATGACTATGGAAGCAATCTTAAATGAAATGGAAAAAAAAAATGATGTTTTTGGTCAATTATTCTAAATTCTCGGATATTTGACATATTAATTTAAGTTATCTTCACTTTTTAATATTATATTAAGTCATCCTTTTATTTGTCTAATTACACTAAAAAGTTTTTCTAGCATTAAAAAAGTTTGTTTTTTTCTGTTAAATTTATATGAACGTCGGAAGGACTTTTTAGTGTAATAGAATAAATGTGAAAAATGACTTAATATAATATTGAAAAACAAAAAATGACTTAGCTAAATATGACAAAAGTTAGAAGATTCAAAGCAATTGATTTAATGAAATACAAAACTCACTTTTGACTAAATTTTTTTTAATTAACAGAAAAATGTCTTTTTAATATTAAAATTTTTTTTTAGTATAACGAAACAAATATAAGAAATGACTTAATATAATATTGAAAAGTAAGAGACTATTTACTTAAATTTAATAAACATTAGGAAATTCAAAGTAATTAACTTTTTTTCTTTCTTTTTATTTCTCTAAAAAATATCAAAGTAATTAACCCTTTTTCTGTCTTTTTATTTCTCTAAAAGATATTTTCTTTCATTTTTTAGGACATTGAAAATTTTACCAATAGTAAGTCCTATTGTCCTTAGCTTATTTAATATTTCTCAAAAAATTGAGTAATTTCCCTTTATGTTATTATTTTTTATTTGACTTTTACTATTAAATATTTTTTCATTTCTCATTATTGAAAATTTTATAGTTTTCTTTTAGTGAGAGTTTCTCTTGATTATCTAATTAGTATACTAAAAGAAATTTCATATGATATTTTGTTTTTTTTTTTTTGAAAGATCATATGATATTATGTTAACATCTCCATTTATTGTCAAATTTCATGGTGAAAATAATATTATAATTTTGAAGTTGATTTAATGTGCAATTATTTTTTTATTAATATATACAAATACACACGAGTTAGAAATAAAATATATTTTTCACAAAATTATGATAATTTTTACATATATGTTTTCTTTGATTAATATACACAAACACGCGTACAAAGGTTAAGAACAAGATATACTCTTCACAAAATCATTGTAATTATATAAAAATATGTTAATTTATATAATCCACACACACCTTCCACAATCGATATGAAATCCTAAAAAATGACTCAATGTGCAATTATTAATAATATTAAAAATTAATTTTCAATTGATATTCTAGAGTTTAATAGTAACTTTCGAGTACACATGTTGTGTATCATTTTACGTAAAATGTTTTATTGCTTTCAGTCTAAAATGCTAGAATTAGAAAGATTGAAACTTCCAAGCATATAAATGAAAAGGAAAAGAAATCTTTAGATCGAGTTAGATGACCCGATTAGAAGCAAGAAAGGAAGTTAGGATAACTTCTAATCTTTTATTTCAATGTTTAAAAATTCATTCTTCTCTTGAAACACATAAATATTAAAAAGAAATATTTACCTTCGTATTGTGTCAAATTACAATTTCTAATTATAAGATAAAATGATTTATCTTAATTTGGTTATGTTAATTAATCATGTTAAACATATTTTCTGGACAGATAAGATGATATGATTATTTTAATTCTATGAAATATATAAGTTAATATAGTTTTATCATATAATTTTTTTTATAATACAAAGACAATAACATATTTAATATTAATATAATTAACTAATAATGTAAATATGATATCAGTCTGAAACTCAATATATGTCATCTAAAAACTTTTTTTTCCCAAAATACAATGATAAATTAAATTTTTTTATATGGTAGAAACTTAAACAAATTAAACCAAATCTAAATTTTTTAATTAAATCTACATTTTTATCCTAACAAATTTAAAATGCTTAAAAAAAAATTTTAACCCCACACTTGAGTTACCATGCCTATAGTGCATATGCATCTCCACAATCATTAAACAAAATTTTGATTTTGTAAGAAACTTCTCACATTAATTGACTATTCTCTTACACGGAAGTATACATCCCAAATATCCTTAGGGAATTGATCTCGTTAGCTTCTATATCAAATCGAAAGGAACACGTGAAGAAATTATGATTTATTCAGGGTGCTATTCTTAATTTTGATTTTAAATCTCCGAGCAGAATTACCTTCTGATGGCTCAGGCTTTGTTTCAACATTTGTGTTCACCATTTTGGAACCACTGGGTTCGCTTGGTTTCAATTGCACAGTTGCTAGCTTAACGCTGCTGCTGGGTTCGTGTTGCTTAACATGCAAGTTCACTGAAGACGCCTTTGCCTCTTCACTAAGCAACTTTGCCATTTCCTTTTCCCTCCGTTTTTTTTCCTTCTTCAAACGCTTGCGCTCCATATATTCAGGATCATCTCTGTGTCCTTTATGATCCCGCCTCCTTTTCTTCTCCTTGCCTTTTGTCTTGTCATTCTCTTTCCTGTGACAAGGGGATACCACTGCACCTGATGAACCACCGTCAATATCCAATCTTCCAACTGATAGGATTTGCAGACTAGCGTACTTTTGTGCGCCAGTGTCATTATTGTTATCTTGGATTATGCTAGGTGATGATGGGTCCTCAGGATGAGGGTACACAAAAACTTTGCTTGAATCAGCAGTGCACTGGAGTTCTTTTCCAAAATTGTCACCATCACTTGCAAGTTTTGCACTGCCAATGCTAGCAGTCATTCTAGAACCACGGTCAAGACATGAATTGACTTCCTCAATGTTTTGATTGTTTGCGCTTGCAGCCTCTGTGGAATTCCTTTGGGGTGCATCCACAGAAATGGAGCTGCTGGCCCTACGATCAGATTCACGATGCCTACCTTGAGATCTCTCAACAGTTTGATTATCAGCCTCCTCTGCTCTACTGGAAGCAGTAGATTTTTTTACTCTGATCTTAACAACCGGCATTTTACGTTCTTGATTGTTAGAGATGGTATCTGCTCCCTTCAAAGAGAGAGTATCTGCTTCCTGCAGAGCTTCAGGAGTGCTCAAATCTATCTTTCTATGACAAGTGTTAGAGATTGTATCAGGTTCCTTGGCATCTTCTGCAATGATTAGATCCACCTTATGCAGATGATTGCTGGAAACTGTATCAGGTTCCTTAAGAGCATCAGGAATAACCATAATATCCTGATCAAGTTTTGGAATGTCTACAGGAGGCTCTTGAGGCTTTGTTTCTGTAACAAGTGCTGCAATCATATTTTTGGGTTCATTGCATGTTTCAGCATCACCAAGTGATAATGCCCTCTCTCTAGGAACTCCATAAAGTGTTGGCATCCTGAAAAAAGCAAAGAGTAGAATTAAATCTCAACATCTAGCCCAGAGTGCAGAATGCATGCCTGCTTGTACACACCAAATTCAGTCAGCCAAACAGTCAGGTCAAGCCAGCCAACCAGCCTAGCCCATGATCACTACCATGAAAATTTTTGGGGAAGTCAGGGACGATGAGGCACCCACCTTCCAGAGAGGATTTGTAGGATGCAGAACAAAGAGTGCCGAAGATATATATTGTTAAACGCCACATGGTCCTCGAGAATGCTAAGCAAAGCCACAAGAGTTGTACTGCTGATGTCATCCTTGGAATCAGATCCATTTCGAATCTGACATAATCGCATAGCATGTGCAGCAAGTTTTGCTTGCCCTGCAACCAAAGCAAACACAAGGTATTCGCAAGGATGTACTTAAAGCTCGCAAGAGAGAGAGAGAGAGGAGGAAAAAGAGGAGAAAAGGGAAGGGGGGGGGGGGGAAGGGTCCAGAAAAAAAAACAGTGTAGAACCTCTCAAGGTTGGTTCTTCCTTCAAATATCTGATAAACAGTGACAGCGCTGCATCAATGCCTCTGCAGTGGAATTCCAGATCAAGCAGTGCTCTGCTTGCTTCAATTTGAATTTGCCATATTGTCTTAAAATCTCGAAAAGGTTTAATGAGTTCATAAACATGATCCTGCTTCAAACAATGGACACCATCTAAGAATGGCTAACATTTTGGAAGGCACATTTTCGCACATGGGAATAAGTAAAAGCACTTACAAGATGAATAGATCGAGAAAGCTTTAGTGCAATTTGTACCAGCGTGCGAATGCAGCTGATTGTCAAAATCCCATTGTAGCTAGGCATCAGCCTAGAAAATGTCAAGTCAGTAACATTTCTTAATTCATTTTTATATCCAATAAATTAGAAGAACATGCACCTGTCAAATTGCAAAAGGCGATCAATGCGCTTGAGAAGAGAAGATAAGAAGATAACACTCTGCCAAGAGGTAAAAGAAGCGATATCAGGTAAGCCTTCATAATTGTATAGTGTATGGACACAGCAAATAGACTTCAACGATATTAGCCTTAAAAAATGTTAAGACACCTTCACTCTGGTGATTAAATTGCAGTATGATGTTTGATTTGGTCATATTTTCATTTGCATGCTTCTAGGAAGATCAACAAGTTAACATGACAAGGCACGAGTACAAGGACCCAAAACAGTCACAGCTACTTTGTCATCTACACAGTGCATGACAAAGGCAGAAACTGTCAGCAGAGAATTCCCAAAACCAAGAATTACAATCTCAATAGCTCATACTTCAAGCATTTATGTGCTTATCAGACTAGACTAGGGTGTTCCCCTAGACAGTTGACTCCAAAAAATTGATATTAGCATCAGATTAGGAGAGATTTACGGTGTTAATCACTGATCAAAGACTGTCATTCATCATATGAAAATGGATAGGTTTTGTCACAAATTATGATTCTCATTGCATGTGTGAACTTCAGCATATTATGCCTATATTCTTCCTACAATTCGTATTTTGACCCTTTCTCAGAAATTCTTTCAGCAGAGATAAAAATGATGTTTCCATAAATCATTTTCAGCTGAAATTAAAAATATGATAAATTTGAGATCATTTGTGTGAGACACCATGTATTTGGAAGGGAAGTCACATTCATTGGATAACTTAATGAACTTCAAATTTTTGCTTTGAAAGTTGATATATGAAAAGATGTGCGAAAGTAAGCGCGCGAAAGAGAGACAGAGATATAGAGATGCACACATACGGTTATTTAAATGAAACCTGTTTCTATGTTGCGCTGTTACGCATTTGACCTTTCGGTCCTCCCTAGAGCTATTGGGTTTCCTAGTGACAACAGAAAATTTATCAGTGCTTCGTTTTAGGCAATTTGCTATGACAATCAGAGCCTTAAGTTTTAAAAAACCACATCTAATAACAGTGCCAGAGACTCAAAGACCAGAACTACTTCAACCCACATCCAGTATTAATTATATTTTGTATTAAATAAACCAATAATTAAACTTATATAAAATTTATTTCAAATCTTATATAGTTTCAAATTTCACATTGCTTCAAGAAACAGTTTGACAAACAGAAGGAAAAAAAAAAAAGTCCCTTTCTTATATAAGAAGCAACTGCAAGGCCTCACCAAAATTCAATCTCCAAAAATGAATTGATCTGCGAATTATAATTAACTAAAAAAGCCATCCAATTTTCATTCCCACCACTGGCAGCTCTAATGAATATCATCTTCTGGGTACAAATAATAGTGGATCTGCACTTATAGTGGCAAATACAATTGAATGTTGAGAATTCTTAATGCAAAACTAAATTCATGATTCTACCCTCCTTTCTTTCTTCCAATAAAGAGGAAGAAATATCTTAGCCCCGCTCAAGTTACATTTCACTTGGGCACTATTAACAACCCCCACTTATAACACAAGAAAAATCATCCAACTGTACAGGTCATTGTTAGTCATAATGTTGTGCAATTTCTATAGAAAGCATAGGGAAATGCTATAATATATGAAAGTGATATGGGAAGACAGGGTAAGATGAAGATGATGAGTTAGTAGGCCATGTCCAGAAGCTATGATAAGAATTGTATTAAGAGTAGAGAATAGGAATGCCTACAAAAAGATAAAGTGGAATGATATGATTAGAAAAGAAAAGAGCCAAGAGTGCCTATATAGCAATAGTTTAGAATTGGACCAAACCAAGAATAAACAGTAGGATCGATCATCAACAAACTGAAGGATAGGGAAAATGTTAAAAACAAACCTGCTGCCCAAATTCAAGTTGACCCACCGACTGGACCAGTGAAGCCAGCCAGAATACATCAGAATAAGGATTTCCAGTATTATCATTATACTGCCAAACACCAGAACCAAGCCAAAAACAGTGAGAAAACTCTAAACATATGGAACACATAAAGATGAGAGAGAGGGAGAGAGAAAGTGCGTGTGCGTGTATATGTATATGTGCCAATAAGTGGCATAAAAAACAATTGACCCGAGATCTTTTTGAAAATATGGCCCTAAATGAAAAGAAAATGTAGAAAAGAATTCATATAAATGGCCCTAACAAATTTGGCATTGAAGCTTAATAGAATTGAGATGAGAAGCACATAATATTCATAAAATGCTCCATGGACTGTACAAACGAAAAAGGAACAAGTTTACTAATAAAAAGTTAATATAAAATTCCAATTTCACTTTGAAGCAAACGAAAATAAACAACCTTCAAAAGTTGCAAAATGAATTCAACAGCTTCCCTTGGACTTTTCTTATCTGCAGCTCTAACCATTGCTACAGCTTGAGGAATGGCCTACATTTAGTGCCAGAAATGAAAAGGAATGTATTTAAGTATATATATCCCATCAACAACAGCAATAGTTCAGCATAAAATATGCATACAAGAAAACAACTAGAATCTTTACTGAAAAAAGAAATTTTTGGGGATTATAGGAGAAGTATACCAAACTTCATACATGCCATCCGTCTTAAAAGATCAATAAATATGAGGGATAAAAAATTCACTTCTGCCCTGGATTATTTTTTAAAACCTTGGCTTTGGAATAAGTTCAAAGACTTCGCCTCAAAAGTTATACTGTAACGAATCAACATGAACACATGGATTTAGTCCACAATAATCCAATGTGTAAAGAACATATTGTGTTCAGTATGTCCTACCAAAAAATAATCAAACAATTTTTGTTTAGAAAATAAGCAGTTAGCAGAGAACAATGAGCCCAAAGAGACTCAGTAGGCGTCATCATCTGAACAATAATTGAAAAGCAAGAACTAAAATGCATTAAATCTGCAAGAAATCACCAACTGCAACTCTTCTACAAAGAAAATCAAACAAAAGATCGTTCAGTAATAACAGAGCTAATAACAGCTAAATTTTTGTTGATAAAAGAAAAACTAAGTTGATATTCTTGACTGCTAAATTTTCTCCCATCAGGCAAAAAATTGTATGAATAAATTTTAGCTTAGAAAATAACATTAGTTGATTAGGTCATACAAACTGTATTTGTTCGAATTAGAGAGGGCTTCACAGTAACAAATATTAAATACTAATACTAAAAAAATGATAATAATATGCTCATAAACCAAATAGCTATTACCAATTCCAGTTGCAAGAAATAAAGACATCCATGCAAACCTTCCTTAAAAATGAAAATTAATTTAAAAAAAAATTGAACCCCATTTAGCAATATTACAAAATAATCGATGTTACCAGAAGTGTCAAAAGTTAACATAGCATACAGAAGTACAAATTGATAGACGAGAAAACCATATGGTACTGGACTAAATGACATGGCCAAACATAATGACAAAACTATAATCTATTCTCACATTATCCTTCACCACAAATGCACCATATGAACCTTTTACCATCATATATTTCACTTTACAGGTTCATCATTAATTGAATTTTAAAGACCCCAGGTTTTGTGACCAATGTAAAAGAAATGAATTGTCTACTTTTCTTTCTTCCATGTGATGGGTGAGAGGATTGAAGAAAAAGAGAAAGAGGGAGGCAATGGATGCATGCATGATCTGAAATCAGTTTCCTTTTGCCACTTGATAACAGACAAGATTCAAAATCAGATGCAATTTAAAAATGATGTAGCAAAAGTTGAAAAGAAATTATTAGCTGCACTTAGTGCAAATAAAACAGTGCAGCTAGCACTCACAAACTTGTGGAGCTGCCTGATAACAAGAATGAGTTTCATGTTAGTATAAGAGAAGGTTCATATACACTGGGTACACTTACACTCCAGAACCTCTCCAAGCTATGACACCCATATAACAATTCCAGGATCAAGTCAATAAGAGATGGTTTCACCAATCAGATCAAAGGAAGAAAAAAATATCTTACAGGAAAAACCAAATAAGCAAGGGAGGAGTTTCAGACATATGAAAGGATGGTTGCTGTCAAGTGATGATATTATTACCATGTTACAAGTTAGACATTATCAAATTAAAGAGAACATATAGGGAATAACATTTCGTTTTTATTGCAATGGACATATCTATCATTCTAACTTCAGTCTCTTTAATGTCACACTGCTATAGAAGGATTTAAATTTTAATTATTCATTCGTACTCATTCCAGCAGTTGATCAAATCAAGTTCCTCAAGGAGTTGAGTTTAACAAAGCAAATATCCAATTTTGTCAAGCTCTTTGAGGATACAAGTTAGACAATTTTTAAGCCAAGAAAATCTAACTAAAACACATTTACATGAGCAGGGTCTAACAAACAACAGTCTTTTCACATACAAATCAAGCAACTAACAATAAAAGACTACTTTTCAGTACTTGATCATGAATTTAGCAGTTTAGCATGATTTGACAGAAGTTTTGCCATGAGGGCATAACTATCAAATACAATGCACTGCATCCAACTAAATTACATACCCTACCTCATCGCATTACCTCAAGAACAAAATGCTCCGGAAAATCATGAAAGTCATTTGGCCTGGCAAGATCAAAATAAAGTAAATTCACGTAAGAAAGTGTTACATGAGTAACCTTGCAAAACTCATTATGGCACAAAAAATCTCACTTGGGGAGTCCAATTGTCGCATCAAACCTTCGACTTTTGTAAAATTTTACCAAATGAAGTAAACCAGACCAATCAGTTTCCTGATGGGGAAAAAAAATAATCCACTTAAATGTAAATCATTTCTAGGGTTCACTATCATAGACGTGGTAGACTATGAGAACATGGTGACAAAATTCACATGGTTATATCATGTATGTTTACTGCTCAATTTTTAAATTCAACTATGAATTTGTGTTATTCACGAGTGGAACAGCTGAAATGGTCAGAATCACATTTTGTAGCTGAAGAGAAACAGCCAAAAGAATTCCACCTGTGAAATCTTTTAGAAGAATATAGCAGAAGTAAATAAATTCAAAGACATAGCAAAGACATTATAAAAACTTCAAGCACATGAAATACAATAAAAAAACATTATAATTTTACAATCTTAATCAACATACTAATTTATTGAATTTATGCACAAAAAAAGTTGTTTCAGTTCTACAGCAATCAATAAATTAGTAGTCAGCATCTGGATACAGAACATTTTAGAGCCAATTTGACAGCAATACATTCCAGGTATCACAGCTCTCAGTTAGCATGAATGCCACCACGGCAGTGAAACTTTTCGATAGAGTTCTAGAAAAATGATGTGTGAACCATGGCTTTAAATAATTCCGATTACATAACATAACAGCCATTACATCGTGGATTTTTGCTTTACTGTGACTGTCATGACCATTATATAGCAGTAGAAAAATTTTCTATCAGCCATCACAGGTGTAACAGTTACATAATGGGCATTAAATTTTGTTTATGCTGTTACAATAATGCAGGGCAGGAAACTTTTATCTTTTGTGCAGGTTTCACATGCAGCTGTCCTATTTTCTCACTGCCCAGTAGCTAGAACCAGAGACCATTTTTTCCATTTTCCTTCATTTTTCTTCCTCTATTCAATTTCTTTTTCCATTTCATTTACCAAACCCGACAGCTTGCCTTTCAGTAGTTCATAGATTAACTCAAAAAAACTTAAAGATGACAATTGTTTTAATCACGCTACACTTAAAAGAGCAGTGTTAATATTTATCCTCTACTTTTTATGGTTTTAAGAGCATTAGAATTACAAAAGATTCTTAAATGTTGAATTTTAATCAGGTAATTAGCTTGATTAAAGGTTAGAAAATGCATGTTTATCTTGTTTGATGGTTAAACCTACGTTAGATATTCAGCTTGATTAGTGGCTAAAATGTGCATAGATATTAATGAAGTTGTCTATTACTGGTAAAGCTACTTACATAAGTAACTATTAATTTTGGACAAAATCTATAGATGTTATATTGCTACTTATGTTATTTTACGCTTATTAGTTAGTTATAAATCGTATTTTAGATATGAAAATATTTCTTAGATTGCAACATCTTGCAATTTTTCATGTAAAAATTACATAGCGGATCTTGCATTATGGCCACGACAACGTCGTTACCATTATATATATATATGACAACTCAAAAAAATACCATTTTATCTGTTATAATGCCTTATCCCCTAAAACTTCACATTAATTCATATTTCATCTTTGCTCCATCAAACTTGGGAAATATTCCATTGACACCATAATTTATTTGCCCATTAAATTTTCTGATTAGAACTGTAGATTCCCCTCAACTGCTGTTCAGCGTTCATGGATAAAAGATAGTGCAGGACTGCTACCAATAACAGTCCAAAATCTTGATTTTTTTGTTTTGTTTACATCTTTCATCGAGTCCCCATTCAAACCCTAGTTGCCAATATTCAATTAAACTTCAATGCTAGCCTCCAAAGTTGAGAGAGAGATAGAATCCTTGCACGTGGCTATGCAGATGTTTTGGCGAAGAGGAAAAAAAATGAGTGCTGTAATGAATAAATGATTATGATACCTCAGATGCTGTGTTAGCTAATGCAAATGCTGCCTCTATCCGAACTCTCCAAAAGGCCTGGCCAACACATGAAACACGCAGAGATCAGACTCCAATCAACACAACAGTCACACCAGTCATTCCACTGAAAATAAGTTCAACCTTGGAGTCACTGAGGAAATTATTCAGGGCGTTGACAACAGAAAATGATAGCTGTGGCAAGGTTTCTAATGCTGCAATTGCTTGCGATTGAGCGACAACATCCTCGTCCTTCTCCAATTGATTGATCTAATGAACACAACCATAATTTACGAACATCTTCACCAACTAATGACAGCAGCTAATTGAAATGAAGAATATGCAGAGAATTGACATCATAATCAACAAGATTAAAGTTTAAACTTGTTCATTCAAAAGTAAGCCCCTATAATGCTTTTGAATGCAGCATCACACTAAAGGCAATCCAATCTTTCATAACACACAATTAACCTTCCAATACAAGTAATCATTGACATAAAGTAATCATTGATAAAATTAGAGCTTAAAATAAACTTACATCTACTACTACACATTATTTAACAGAAAAGATCCATCAGTACATGTTGAGGAGTTTTACTTCAAGTTTATAATACAATCAACCTCAACAAAGCCCCCAGCCCAATCTATCCGGGTTGACCACATGGCATTTTTTCCTCTATCCAGTTCAGTTCAGGGATAAATCATTCCCAACTACTTAGCTGTAATTCATTCTTTGCATGCCCCATGCATTTCTCATTTTAACTTACATGTCATCATTCATTCACATGGAAGCAACTAACCATACTGGACATGCATACCATCCCTCCCTCAACTAATATCTTTTTTTTTTTTTTTGTCAACCATGCAACTAATATCAAATAAAGCCATTTCCACCGTCCTGTTCCTTACCAGATATTATCATAGAGGATCATCTCATGTTTAAATAAACAAGATTGATCATGTTTACATGATCTGCACCCTTTAATTCATATTGTATGCCTAAGATTTTGTTGAAAAATAACATTTGTGTTAAGTGTCAAACTCGCACATTGAAAATTTATATAAAAATATAAGGGTATATAATGATTTGGGCTTAACTATCAAATTAGTTAATTTTAACATTTTAGTAATGTTTAAATCAAATGCATATAAATCCATTTCAATTCAAATTTCTAATATGGTATCAAAATATGTTTGGCCAAGTTTAATTTCAGTTTGTCACCAGATTTCCTATCTACATGTCTAGTCACAGCGACCCATTCCGGTGTTGCCGCTATATTCAATCTAGTTTCAATTTGAAAGGGAGAAATTTCAATTTTGAGTCGTCAATTAAGTTATTGTCACTTGAGAGTGTAAAGAGTCAAAATCCCACATCGAAAATCTATACAAAAATATAATGATATATAATGGTTTGGACTTAACTAATTGGTTAATTCAAACTTTTTGGCAATGGTTAACCAAAATTCATATAAACCCATTTCAATTGAAATTTTCGATAATTTGAAATCTTTAGAGAGTTGTTACTCGTGACTATAAATCTTAACCATTGATTTTGAATTCATGGTTAAGATCCCACAAACATGAAAAGACCTCAATCCTATTATCACATATTTCCACACATACCACATTCATTTTACGGGCATGTTCTCACTCATAACTCACCACCACAAATAGTAGTCAAATCTCAATTTTTTAGAGCTTCTTGAAATTAGAAATCATTATAAATAACTAATAATTGTACTTCCCAACTGTCAACTAGTTTGGGCAACAGAAAAAGGAGTATTATAGGCAATCGCAAGTTTCCAACTGCAAATACACTCTCTTTGAGAGGTCCAAAAGTGGATAATAAATATATCCAGAACATAAATTCAATGTAAAGCAAAGCTTAGTAGAGTTTCAATCGGCAAGATGAGCCAAAATGCTTGCCTTTTGATTATGAATAGTAGTATGAGATCAACAAGAAAAAAAGAGTGCCAGTGCTTCTCACCCACCCTTGACTAAGCAGTAAGGCATGGTTTAGTCTACACTTTATAAAAGCAATGAAAAAAAATTTCAGTTCAACCCACTCTATCACTTGACAGGTGCATACATACTATGCATGATTCCATTAACAAACAGGCCACTGGTTAGGATCTGTATAGAAATATAAAGACCTCAATAAACATGATACTCAAATCACCTCCATGCACAGTCATCATCAACAAGGGCATGGGATATCAGTAGTAGCACCTACCAAGAAAGTAGATACAAGTATAGAGCTATATGTATCATAAATTAAATATTCATAGTTAAAAATGATGTATTATTCTTTCGAGAATAGCCAGAATCATAAAACCAATAGAGCTTCAAAATTATCCAAAAATTTCTTTAAAAAAAGATGTATAATATCCTTGTAGTTCCATATTCGTGGTAACAAAGTGACTGACATCTCATATCCCAATACAAATGTTACACATGGATGTAAATAATGTCATTCAATGAGTATGCAACATGCAGAACTGTTAAACAGACTTCTCAGAATCATAGGAACATGTATTTAATATAACATATGAAAAGAAATAAACTACAAATTAACACTCATGTGAACCCCAAAAGATAAGAGCCCTTCATAGGCATGTCCTATCAAGAAGTCAAATAAGGCTAAACTTCACAACTATCAGTGATAACAAACTTTGCCATCAAGAAAATCCAACCAGAGAGTAACTTTACAAAGTTTTTTGAACAGAAAACACTAACCACAATCCTTTCAAGTTTTGAGATTTATAACAGAACCATTATAATTCAGATATCAACACTGCCTAATTTATTGCCAAATTACAGGTAGCACGTCGCTTTAACTGGGACCAACCAATGAAACTTTCTTAAAAGAAATCAGCAAACTAGGAAACCTGTAGTTAACCATTTTAAGTTCATACCAGCAAACAACAGATACCAATTCTCCCAAGATTTGGGAATGTCTGAATAGAACACAAATATTTAAGGACAAAGTGTATGAAGAGTTGAGCAAATCCTTGATGCCAATTGAATCACAATCAAATACCTCATTGAAATTCCAATATTAAATATACTCAAAATTGTTTAGAAAAAAAATGTTACAATGGAAATAGTAGCTTTCACTGAAAGGGGCAAATATCTTACCCACATCTGTACAGGTTGATTAAAATGAACTTCAGCAAGATACTCCATCTCTGGATCTGCCCTAATCCATAATAAGGGGGATTCCAAACTGCAATACAAACCAGATTACATGGTCACACCAAAGATAACATGAACCAACTGAACAATGATGGAAGGAAACCCATGAAGATAGCAATGTACCTGGAGCGCATATCTGTTGCAGATGCAACATCACCATTTTCTTCAGAACCATCAGGTTTAAAACCCTTTTTAGTCTTCTGGAAGCGTCTGGCAGCAAGCTTCGAATGGCACTGTATTTCCAAAAGCTGCCACATTTCTCCAGCCAAAGGAAGAATTGGATGGTCATACATACCATCAAGTTCATACACC